>JAHKKF010518312.1:6030-24601 GCA_019740295.1 Labeo calbasu
TTTTAGAAACCACCCACAACTACTCAGCAATACCCTAGAAACCACTCACAGTGTCCTAGCAATACCCTAGAAACCAGTCACAACATCCTCGCAACTACTTAGCAACACCCGAGAAACAACTCACAGTGTCCTAGCAACACCCAAGAAACCACCCACAATGTGTTTGCAACTACAGTACTTACCAACACCCTAGAAACCACTCGCAGTGTCCTAACAACATCCTAGAAACCACCCACAATGCCTCATAACCACTTAAAAACACCCTAGAAAACACCCACAACATACTTGCAACTATGGTACTTAACAACGCCATAGAAACCACTCACAGTCTAACACCTTAGAAGCCACCTACAACATCTTCGCAACTACTTAGCAACACCCTAGAAGCCACTCACAGTGTCCTAGCGACTCCCTAGAAACCACCCACAACATACTCACAACTACTTATCAACACCCTAGAAACCACTCAGTGTCCTAGCAACAACCTAGAAACCAGTCACAAGAGTCCAGCATCATAATGTTGACTGGCATGTTTTTCATTTGTAAGATGTAAAAACTATAGTTCTTCTAGTTCTTTCTAGTATTTGTTTAATTATTAAGTGTAGTAAAATCACGTCAACACACGGCCACTTTATTTCATGATCAATGCTGTTCTCTTGATGCAAAAGTTAACTCTATCATGCTTTTCTCTCCACGTCAAGTCAAAAGTGTGTTGATGCGGGTTAAACGGGGAGGTGCTCTCATTTAGCTGCAACACACATACACACACACTGCTCCTGCATTCACTGACATTCTCTGTCATCGCTTTTAAAAACAAACAAAGATAAAAAGGCCTCGCGTTCACGCCGGTCCCATCTGACTGCTCTCTGAGCAAACAAAACACGCCCGACATGATGAAGGTGTAAACTACCACTCCACCTGCGAGACGCTTCTGTTTGTAGGACAACTGCTTAGCATATTAGAAAAATATAACCCAGGGATAGAACAAAGTCTGTTTATCTGTTCAAGGAAAAAAGGGGGTGGGGGGGATTTAGTAGCAAAGAGGGAAAAGGGTTTGTACATTCAGGCTTTTGCAATCCTCCGTATGAGTCCTGCTGAGAAATAAAGGGGCATATTTGTTTGGGCTCTCAGTTGTGTCAATGTTTAAGCCTATTTACAGCTTTTAATCGGCTTAGAGCTTCCCCCCTCATCTCTCTCCCTCTCTCTCTCTCGGAGCGAATATATGAAAAAACAACAAAGCATTTCTTGAAAATGTTTTGTGCATTTGCAGTATTGCTCGGGTAACAATAAAACAGAGTACTGCAGCGGTCGATCTACTTTTGAGGTTTAATTTACTGTAGGTAACACTGTGATTTTGTACAGTAGATCATTCATTCAGCTCCATTCAACTTCATATCTGTGAAGTATATTGTTTTCCAGTCCATTCTCACAGTAGGAGCCTTGTTTCAGAAGATTTCACAAAGCCTCTGATGTCTTTGGATTTTAGCATGCGTTTTGATGCTTTGAGATAGAAATAGTTCCAAAAGATAAATGCTGAAATATTTAGTGCTGTTTGCTGAGTCAAGCATCTCTGTTATTATTGCTCATACTTTACATGAGTGTTTTGAACTGTCGCCCTAGACAGTAAAAGTGTGGAGCTATGTTGTAAACCGCACAGTCGAATATAATATGCAAGCAGTCGTAATGCATAATGCATAAGGAAGCAAACATACAGTATGTGCATTAATTATAATTTCATGTGAAAATGTAACCAAATTAAGTGAAAATACATGTCAGGCTTTCTCTGACCCACATCAAGCGTCTCAGACTCACAACCCTAAGCTCAAACATGTTTCTAAATTTATTTTCAACCAATATTATTTTGGAGCTTTTTTGTATATTTTTGAAAATAAATATATGAATGAATGAATAAATCCAGTCATACAGTGTAAGATTCAATATGTATTTTCCTGCCCCTAAAATATATTTTAAAAATATATTTTGGCATGCTTCAAAAAATTGTGGTATGCTCCAAATACATTTTGGTATGTTCCAAAACAATATTGTTAGAAATATATTTTTGTTAATATATTTCTATCAATATTGTTTTGTTTTTTTGATATTTTGAACATATATTTTTACAAATATATATTGTATATACTGGATTATCAATTTTCAATTTCAAAAATATATTTTATTGAGATTCTCTTAACATATATACACTGTAAAAAAACAATTTGCTAAGTCAACTAAAAATAATTTGTTAACCCGCTGCCTTAAAGTTTTAAGTTCAGTCAACTCAAAAAAATTTAGTCAACTTGAAATGTTAAATTGTACTTAGTGACAATTTAGATATTGGAGTTGATTCAACTTAAAATTTTAAGGCAGCTGGGTAACAGACCCAGCTTTTAGGTTTAACAAATCGAATTTTTAGTTTAGTCAACTCAAATATCTAAATTGTCGCTTAGTACAACTTAACATTTTAAGTTGACTAAACTTATTTGAGTTAACTGAACTTAAACTTTTAAGGCAGCAGAGTAACAAATTATTTTAAGTTGACTCAACAGATTGTGTTTTTTTTAAAGATAAAAAGATATTTAGCACTTTTTAAAATATATTTTAGAATTTAAAATAACTTTTATATTGGAATATATTGTAAAATGTAATTTATTTCTGTGATCAAAGCTGAATTTTCAGCATCATAAGTCCAATCTTAAGTGATCCGTCAGAAATCATTCTGGTATGCTGATTTGAAAGCGTTTTTGAACATATATCTTAAAAAGATATACATATATTTTAACAAATATACACTGTAGGATTGGAAATGTATTTTTTAATGCCCCTAAAATACATTTTGAAAAATCTTGTAAGAAGGTTGAAATTAATTAACCTTCTAATTTCAAAAATATATATTATATTGCTTCACTCAACACATTAACATATTTAGCATATATTTAAAATATATTTTAACCAGATTTGTTTTGCATATGGCATGTAACCAGTGAATATAAATCCTTCGGTTCGCTGGTAAAAACATGATATTGTGTGAATTTGATCTCAGATCCAGGGTCATTCTGAAAGCACACGTCTATTGTGAGATTGTCTCAGGACGGCGACCAGCACCTGGTCCATTATCCTCCCACAGGAAGCATTAGTTTCCAAGCAGGCAGTAACACAGACTCCTGTGTTAAGTTCAGGACCCTGGGCAGCTCATGGAAAGTTGCCGTGGCTCCCGGAGCAGCAGATGTCTTTGGAGAGGTGAGGAAGATGCCCGCCAGATGGCTGTGCAGATGTTTCCAGGTTGAGTTTTCACTGACCTTCACAAAGATGTCTCACACATTCGACACAGAGCTACCGGAGGGACATTTTACTGCTCGGAGGTTGGTCGTTAGAAAGCTCGGGAGACTTTATGGAGCTCTCAGTAGTATTTTATTTATCTACCAACTCACAGTTTCTTCAAAAATTAATTTATTGACTTACAGTAAGAGTGTGGAGCAGCTCTCTAAAGCTGCATTTGTTTAACCAAAAAATACAATAAAAATGGAAAAGTTTGAAATGTTATTAGAATTTAAAATAAATGTACTCTATTGGAATATATGTTAAAATGTAATTTATTCCTATGATGCAAAGATGAATTTTTTAGCATCATTACTCCAGTGTTTAGTGTTGGAAATCATTCTAATATGCTGATTTGCTGCTCAAGAAGCATTCTTATTATTATCTGTGTTGAAACCAGTTATGCTGCGTCATAGTTTTGTGGAAATATTATAGTGTAAAAACTCACACCGTAGTTTGGAATGACATGAAGGTGGTAAATAATGACAAAAAATTTTTCATTTTCAAGTAAACTGTCCCTTTTAGTCTAAACCGAGGTATTTTTTCAGAGACTCTTTCTGCGTAATACGGTGAATCAGTCCCAAAGCCCTTTTTCATTACCTTACATAACTCCTGAAATACTTAAATATAAAATAACACGCTGAAATCGCTCAGAGGTTTAGCTCACCGTCGTCTCAGATCTCTCGCCTGAAAAGCACTTCTGTTGTAAGTGTGTCACCGGAAAGCGGGAGCCACAATCCCGTGCGGTATTGGAACAGGCCTGTGTGCTTCAAAAGCCACTGAGATGAAAGACAGAGGTGGAGAGGAGCTGATGAGAATACGCGGGGTGGAATCACTGGCTAATTAACTTTTTGCTGCGATGAATCCTTTGAACTGTCGTTGATGTCTAGACGCTTATGTAACGACCTCTCCTCTTCCTCCCGCTACAGATAGGCCACGACGGTTCGCTCGACGTTAGCGCAGAGAGTTGACAAACCACACAAACTAGGCCAGGAAACTGCGCCGTGTGTGTTTCTCGCGCATTCGTGTGTGCGCACGCTCGCGGGACGGTCCCTTGTTGGATGACGTTCGTGACGCCCTAGAATCTGTGAGCTGATGCAGTGAAATTAATGCAATTAAACGATTCAGCCGTGAACCGCATCTCGAGGAATAATGGATGTGTTTGGGTTTATATGTGACTTGTGTTTATAATAAAGCATGACAAAGCCTTAAGAAACCAAGCAAGATGGAGTATATGGACTTTGCAATGAGTAGTGGTAGTACTAGTATTGCTTTCATACTAACATTGAAATATCTGATGTGGTAATTTAATGATGTAATACTTCTAAGACTACATTAAGTAATGATGGTTGAAAAATAAATAATTTGTAGTGCAGAAATTTAATCCAGCAATACTTGTAATAGTTTTTGTAGGAAAAGTAATGGTACTAGTATATGTGTGTTATTATATTATATTATATTATATTATATTATATTATAGTATATTATATTATATTATATTATATTACATTGCAAACCATTTCCGCCACGTAAGAATTCCCAAAGAAATTCCAAATTCTTACATGCTAAGTAATATGTGTAATACTTATGACATATAAAGTTGAAAAACAGATCAAAATTTTTGCATAGTAATATTTATGAGATGACAAATTGACATTAAAGTCATAATTATGACAAAGGCAAACTGTGTCAGTTTTGTCAATTCTGACATAAGTCTAAATATTTACATACTAAATAATACATATATCTAAAATTATAAGTAAAAGACATACTAAGGTCACAATTATAACATAAAAATCATATTTATGACATTACAAGTCTAAATTCTTGCATACTAAGTAGTATTTTAGAGATTTAAAAAAATATATATTATGACATAAAGGTCATAATTATGACATTAATTAGTCATTAATATGAAAAAGTTATGATTTATCACATGAAAAGTCAAAATTCTTACATACTTAGTAATATTTAAACAATAAACAATAGAAATTATGACAAAAGTCATAATTATAACATATAAAGACAAATTGAGTCATAATTATGACATGAAAAGTCAAAAATATTTACATATATAATATTAGATAAGTTTAAATTATGAGACAGTCTGAATTGTCTTACTAAGTCAGTTATGAAATACTATAGTTACAGTTATGACAAAAAGTAAAACATCCCACATATTAAGATATTAAAGGGATAAAAATCTAAATTATGACATAAAAGTCATAATTATGATAAACAAATTGACATACTGACAATTCATTTATGAAATAAAAGTAAAAATATTTACATACTAAGTAATATTTAACAAATAAAGTCACAATTGTAACATAAAAGTCACAATTATAATATAAAATTCATAATTATGACAAAGTCTAAATTGACATTAAGTCATATTTATTTAATAAAAGTCAAAATATTTACATACTAATAATATTTATGATAAAACGTTTAAGTTATGAGATAAAGTCACAATTATAATCTAAAAGTCATACTAAGTAATATTTAAGAGATGAACATTTTACATTATGACAAAGTCTTAATTGACTTCCTAAGTCAAATATGAAATACTGTAGTTTCAGTTATCACAGAAAGTCATAATTCCCACATATTAAGATATTTAAGAGATAAGAATACATATAAGTCATAATTATGATACACAAATTGACATACAAGTCATTTCTGACATAGTAATATTTATCAAATAAAGTCACAAATGTAACATAAAAGTCACAATTATAATATAAAAAGCCATAAATATGTCATATTTATGGCATAAAAGACCAAATATTTACATACTAATAATATTTAGGAGATAAAATGCTGAAATTATGAGATAAAGTCACAATTATATTGAAAAAGTCATACTAAGTAATATTTAAGGCATAAAAAAATCTAAATTATGACAAAAGTCAATTATGACAAAGTCTAAATTGACATAAAAAATCATTATGAAATACTGTAGTTACAATTATGACAAGTGAAAATTCTCTAATATTTAGGAGATTAAAAAAATCTAAATTTTGACATAAAAGTCATAAATACGACACGAATCGACATACTGACAAGTAATTTATGACATAAAAGTGAAAATATTTACATACTTAGTAATATTTATCAGATAAAGTCACAATTATATCATAAAAGTTACAATTAAGATATAAAAAGACAATTATGACATACAAAGTCTAAACTCAAAGTCATAATTATGACAAAAAATACTACTAACGTCATACGTACATACTAATAATATTTATAAAAATATTGAAATTATGAGATAAAGTATCAATTTAAGAGATATCAAAATTATGACAAAATTCAATTATGACAAAGTCCTGACAAAGTTTAAATTAACATACTATTATGAAATACTGTAGTTACAATTATGATATTTAGTCAAAATTCTCACATACTAAGTAAAAAAAATCAAAATTATGACAGAAGTCACAATTATGACAGACAATTTCAGAAAGTCATTATGACGTAAAAGTGAACATATTTACATACTAAGTCGGGCTGTCAAATGATTAATCGCGATTAATCGCATACAAAATAAAGGTTTGAGTTTGCCTAATATATGTGTGTGTACTGTGTGTAATTATTATGTATATATAAATACAAACACATTTATGTATATATTTAAGAAATGTTTACAAGTATATGTATTTATTGTAACTTTTTTTAATAATTTATATTATATATAAATAAAATATTTTGTACATAAATAACATATTTCTCTTAAATATAAACATTCATTTGTGTGTATTTATACTTTTATTTTGTATACGCTTAATCACGATTAATCATTTGACCACGCTAATGCTAAGTGATATATATCACAATTATGATATAAAAGTCAGTCAGCTTATGACATAAGGTAAAATTACGACAAGTCATAAATAAAACTTAAATAATTAGGTAAATTATGACAAATTGTAAATGACATTTAATAGCTAAGGCGTAAAAATGCATAATTGACATGAAACATTGTAACACTGAAACTCATAATTACAGTATAACATTTAAAAAAATCATAATACTGACAAAAAGGCATAATTTGGATGTTGTATCTCATAATTTTGACTTTTAAACTCGCACTTATAATTTAGTATTTCATAATTTTGACTTTTTATCTCATTTTTAACTTCTATTTGTAGTACTAGTGATTGTAAAAGAAAAAAATATGCAGTGCAAATTTCTAAAGAAGGAAAGATGTATTGACATGTTGAATTTTCCATATGAACAGGTGTAGATGAGCTGACAGTGAGTGACTGCGCAGCGTCAAATGTTTCCCGACCCGACAGCAGCTCCACGACGTGTTTAGTCTGTACATCTCTGTGCATCTGTGCTCACTTTCTCCAAATTATTTAATCAGCGCATGCCTCACGGTTTCCTCTAAATATAGGTCAGCGTGCAGAACACACACACACTCGCACGGATCTGAAGTAGCTTATTACTCATACTTGGCGAGTGCAGCAACATGACAGCACAGGTGATTTGTGTAAGCTCAGGAAAAATCGAGGCACTTTAGCTGCATTATTGATGAAAATGAGTCCCTGCTGGTGTGTTTCTGTGATAAAGCTACTGAATTAAGGAAATGGATACATGAAAATACTTCACCAGCATAGTGAGCTTCCCGAGGAAAGAAAAAAACAGGGAATAGGGAAAGAATGAAATGCAGGAGTGAAGGAGAGGTGATGAACTCTTCTGAGGTTAATCGACACCATTGCACATCGCAGATCCAGGGAAACGGCACGCTGTAATCCCCAACCGTAAAACACTACAGCACGCTAATGTAAACACACATAACAGCTGCCCGCTTTCAATTAACACGTCACACTGCAGGGAAGTCTGTGAAAATAGCGGAATTTTTCCGAAATTATAAATCCAGTGTTTTCTAATGGCTATCAGAATGCCATGCATTTTCTCGCTTTGTATTTCTGTGTATTTCTTTGTGTCTTTGTCGGGCTGTTGTTAATTGGGTTCAGTGGCCTGACTGCAGGGCGGCACGACTCCAGCTTTATTTTCAGAGCGGGTGGCTCATGTAAATGAGGCTGGAGTGTTTTTGTCCTATTAAAGAGCAGCTCTCACATCCCTCGCTTTTATTCTGACTTTTCTTACATGATGAAGGCTGTTTTACAAACAAAACATTTGTTGTTATTGTACTGCTTCTTGTTCTTTTTATCTTTCTGCAATCCATAGAAAGAGATACTGTGGTACCGACGATTATTTTATGATCATATTAAATTAATATTAATATCAAGCCTAAAAGTGTGCGCAATGACCTTAAGACATGAATTTATTTATTATAATAAATTAATTATAAATATAGTAATAAATACAATAAATAAGCTATATAGATATATAGATATATATATATAGTCATAATTATGAATTACAATAAATTAATAAAATATAAATAAAATAATAAATATAAAAATACCATAACTTTATGTAAATAACACAACCAAATAAAAATTATTCTTTATGAATTACAATAAATTAATAATATATAAATACAATACATGATGATACAGAAATTAAAATAATCATAATCAAAATAGTCATAATTATGAAATAAAACGTTGAAATTGACATATCATAAAAAGTCGAAGTTGTGAGATAAAGCGTCAATTATGACATAAGTTGGAATTAAAGTCAGTTTTCACACAAAAAGATTATTGTATACTAAATATTGTACTAAAATTGTAGTATTTTACTATTTCAGAAAATGACACTGTTTAGTTGCACTGCAAAAAAATTAAAATAGAGAGAGAATTTTTAACAGTAAGAAAATATTTTTAAAAATAAATATTAAATAAATATAAATATAAACTGTAACTTTTTCCAAAATTCTGAGTTTACATTTCACAATTGTAACATTTTTTTGTTACAGCTTTACATCTCGCAACTGTAACGTTTTTTTTCCCAGAATTCTTAAGTCTCACAATTTTTATAATTTTTAATTTTATAATTTTACTTTTATATATACATTATATTATATATACATATATAAAATATGTATTTAGGAGTATTAGACCTTTCCAATGATATATAGTTTGTCACAATTAGATTAGGATTAATTTGTAATAGTGAAGTAAACTAAGGGGACGGGTGACAGTTTAAATAAAATATAAAAAATATTATATAATATTATTTTATATTATTTGTTAATTTGTTATTTATTAACAAATGTATTATTTGTTACAAATTATCTAGGAGTAGTAATAGATTAATTTATGACAAGTATGCACCTCAAAAATACATCATAACAGGAGTTCTGAATTTAGTCTTTTTTCGTTGCTTTTTTCCACATCACATTTTAGAAATCATACATTTTTTCTGATTTCTGCTATACTAAAGATATATCGGCTACTGTATGACTGTATGTGTACAAACATTTACATATATGCATGTAAAAGCAGCAATAGATACAAAAAAAATCACAGTGCAGGTCAGAAAACAACATCCTATTTCTTAAGTCATCATATAAGTCATGTATTTTTAGTTTTTTTATCTTTAGAATTGATTTAGAATGATTTAAAATTACATATGATACGAAAATTCTACATTTTAAATATTATATATTGCTCTCCAAATATAGAGTCTCTTGCAAGGGGGTCCTTGACATTAAAAAGTTTCCATTAAGTCATTCAGTAGCAGTTGAACCCTTAGGAGCCGTGCATGTGCCGTCTGCGTCTTATATCACCACAGCAACCCTGCTTTTCCAACGCTAACGCCATCCCTGATGGGACTGTTGATTGCAGTATGTGCACGTGGAGCAGAGGTTAACGCAGCCCCCGACGGGACCACTGATTTTCAATTTGCTTTCCATTAGGGATCAACCACATCAGTCCAGAGAGACCGGAGAAACCCTCATTAGTGAGTCTCTCAACGGCGTTCCCTCATCCGCATTTCACTTTCACTCAGTTTTCCTCCCATTTGCAAAGAGATGCTTATCAGCCACACGGAATGAGGAGTATTATCATAATTGCATACAAATTAACGGCGATAGGCCGGTGGAATATTCAACAAACGTCCCGATGTTATAAGCTGCGGATGAACGCGGAACCGCCCCTGTCCCAACTGGCCTGCCAATGAAACGTTGGCTTTCGTGAAGTCATTTGCATGCAGTGGAAGTGCGAGACTCTTTACGTCTGGAATGAAATCAGTGATAGTTGATGTGGTTGAGAATGGGTGGAGTGGTTTGGCCTTGCAGGACAGATAGGATTAGTTCACTTCCAGAACAAAAATTTACAGATAATGTACTCACCTCCTTGTCATCCAAGATGTTCATGTCTTTCTTTCTTCAGTCGTGAAGAAATTATGTTTTTTTGAGGAAAACATTTCAGGAATGTTTCAAAACAGTTAGGGTATGTTAAAAAACTCCCTCTCATTTTCTCCTCCAACTTCAAAATCCTACATCACTGTTTGACCTTCTTTGCACGTTCACTTTGTAAACACTGGGTCGGTACTTCTGCAGCGATGTAGGGTGATTTTAAAGTTGGAGAAGAAAATGAGATGGGAGTTTTTCGACATACCCTAACTTATTGCACAGAGTATGCATTTGAATCGCAGAGCTAAACAAGACGAGCATTTGAGGTTAAAAAGTGTATAAATTGTAACTTTTTTATCAAATAACCAATCATTTTGCTAGATTAGACCCTTCTTACTTGGATCGGATCATTTAGAGCCCTTTGAAGCTGCATTTAACCCTCTGGGGCCGTGCGTCACATCACGCTCTTCCTCTGAGGGAAATATAAATCTTACTCCTCACAGCGCGTCTTCTTCCAGAAACAAGACGCAAGTAGCCGAGATGAACGATGAAGCCAATCCTCGCTGCTTTGTTTACGTTGATGTGGGCGGTACACTGCGTGCGCCTCACATGGATGATTAAAATATCAAAAGTGAAAGTAGCTCGTGGGTGTGATCAAATTAAAAATAATTAGGTCTGACAAGAAAGACTGGACATGGCGTTGGTTTCATACAAATTACTATAACCCAGGATATTTGTTTTCGATAAGACTTCATTTGAAAGTAGACATGTCAAGCTGTCTTCAGTTCATTTTAATGTTGCATTTCTAAGTGACAGTCACAGAGACCAACGTGGCAGACTGCCACGTGTTGTTGTTATTATGAGTGTATACAAAGAAAAGTAGACCTCTTACAGATTCGATTGATGTATTGCTCGTATCTGTATGATCAAAAATGAGTAATTGAAATTCTTTTAGTCATTATCAGAAAAACTGCTACAAACCGCACCGGTGTGTTAAACTGCATTTTGGAAGTTCAAACTCGGGGGCACCATAGAAGTCCACAATATGGAGAACATTCCTGAAATGTTTTCCTCAAAAAACATAATTTCTTATCGACTGAAGAAAGAAAGACATGAACATCTTGGACAACAAGGGGGTGAGTACATCTCACATCTGTGAATATATCTGTAATTTTTTGTTCTGGAAGTGAGCTAATCCCTTAATGCTCTTGTTAAAGGAATAGTTTGCCCAAAAAATGAAAATTTTCAAAATGTACTCACCCTCAGGCCATTCAAGATGTAGATAAGTTTGTTTCTTCATCAGATTTGGAGAAATGTTTGATTCCATCACTTGCTCACCAGTGGATCCTCTGCAGTGAATGGGTGCCGTCAGAATGAGAGTCCAAACAAGTGATAAAAACACAATAATCCACAAGTAATCCACACCACTCCAGTCCATCACTTAACGTCTTGTGAAGCCAAAAGATGCATGTTTGAAAGAAACAAATCTATCATTTTTGGCCAGAATATGAATCCATAATCCATAATGACGCTTCCTCCAGTGAAAAAGTCCATCTCCTGTTGCCTCTCAAATCAAAATCCACCAAAATATTTGATCTTGATCTAAGCATATCTCTCTCTTCAAACAAGATATTTTTTTTTACTAAAGAAAGCAATGTTACGGACAGAGGACTCATATTTCACCCAAAAGCAATGGTTCAAAGTTAAAAAGGTCTTAATGATAGATTTGTTTCTTACAAACATGCAGCTTTGCACTTCACCAGATGTTAACTGATGGACTGGAGTGGTGTGGATTGCTTGTGGATTATTGTGATGTTTTTATCAGATGTTTGGACTCTTATTCTGACGGCACCCATTCAATGCAAAGCATCCATTGGTGAGCAAGTGATGCAATGCTACATTCTCCAAATCTGTTGCAGTGACGATCAAACTCCTCTATAACTTGCATGGCCTAAGGGTGAGGAAATGTTCAGCATATTTTGATTTTTGGGTGAACCACTCCTTTAAACCCATTTGCAATGTAACCACAGCTTTCATTATTCCTTTAAGCCGTGAGAATGAGTCGTGTGTGTCCCGCTGAGCGGAGCAATAGGGAATTTTTCATGGTCACAGAATGCATTCATTCTGTTTTGGATATAATTAGCCGACATTTGTTCTGCTTTGATGCTTGTCAAGTTCAGGGTAAGAAATGGGAGTCTCTACCAAGGGACAAGAGTTTGTGTGTGTTTGTGTGTGTGTGTGTGTGTGTGTGTGTGTTTTAATTTGTTCCCCTTACTCCTTTAATATGCACACGCTCTTGCAATTCTCGTAACAATCCCAAAGGTCGAGGCCTTGCAAGCGTCTCCCGCGAAACAAACACGACCGGCTGTTTGCCGCCTTTCACACATCACTTGCAGGACAACAGAATGCGATTGCACTATCACACTTGTAATTGGCTACTGCATACAGGCATCCTGTTACCATGGGAACCACTGAAGTGATGAACGTGATTGGCTCAACTTGTTTCAGAGAGACTGACATTGACAGTCAGCTGTAGATGTTGATGGGATAATGTGTGTTAGGCTGTGGCTGTGTTTGAATGCCGGCATACTGCATACTTTGCATTATGTGTGTATTCTACCCACTGCTTTTCTTTTAAATAGTGCAGTTTGTGAGACAATACACAACTGTAAATGGTTATATGTTACGATGTCTTAACATTAATTTAAAAATCGATTAATAGTGACAGTAAAGATTTATGTTACAAAAGATTCTGTTTCAAATAAATGCTGTTCTTTTGAACTTTCTGTTTATCAAATGATCATGAAAAAAAAATATTTAGCATGGTTTCCACAAAAATATAAAGCAGCACAGCTGTTTTCAACATTGATAATAATCAAAATTATTTTTAAGCAGCAAATCAGCATATTTGAATGATTTCTAAAGGATCATGTGATACTGAAGACTGGAGTAATAAAGCTGAAAATTCAGCTTTGCATGACAGGAATAAATTACATTTTACAATATTTTACCAGAGAAAACAGTTGTTTAAACTATACTAATATTTTATAGTTTTTAACTGTATTTTTGATCAAATAAATGCAGGATGGTAAACATAAAAAACGTTTTTCAAAAGTATTAGCACCCCTAAACTTTTAAATGGAAGTGTATGTATAAAATAATTTATCATGGTTTTTACAAAAATATGAAGCAGCACAGCTGTTTTCAACATTGATAATAATCAGAAATATTTTTGAGCAGCAAATCAGCAAATTAAATCAATTTCTGAAGGATCATGTGACACTGAAGACTGGAGTAATGATGCTGAAAATTCAGCTTTGCATGACAGGAATAAATTACATTTTACAATATATTACAAGAGAGAACAGTTGTTTAAACTATAATAATATTTTACAGTTTTTAACTGTATTTTTTATCAAATAAATACAGCATGGTGAACGTAAAATACGTTTTTCAAAAGTATTAGCACCCCTAAACGTTTAAACGGTGGTGTAGATATAAACTTATTTATCATGATTTTCACGAAAATATGAAGCAGCACAGCTGTTTTCAACATTGATAATAATCAGAAATATTTTTGAGCTGCAAATCAGCAAATTAAATTAATTTCTGAAGGATCATGTGACACTGACGACTGGAGTAACGATGCTGAAAATTCAGCTTTGCATCACAGGAATAAATTACATTTTACAATATATTACAAGAGAAAACAGTTGTTTAAACTATAATAATATTTTACAGTTTTTACCTGTATTTTTGATCAAATAAATGCAGGATGGTGAACATAAAAGATGTTTTTCAAAAGTATTAGCACCCCTAAACTTTTAAATGGTAGTGTATATATAAAATTATTTATCATGGTTTTCACAAAAATATGAAGCAGCACATCTGTTTTCAACATTGATAATGATCAGAAATGTTTTTGAGCAGCAAATCAGTATATTAGATTAATTTCTGAAGGATCATGTGACACTGAAGACTGGAGTAATGATGCTGAAAATTCAGCTTTGCATGACAGGAATAAACTACATTTTACAATATATTACAAGAGAATACAGCTGTTTAAACTATAATTTATTTTTGATCAAATAAATGCAGGATGGTGAGCATAAATGACGTTTTTCAAAAGTATTAGCACCCCTAAACTTTTAAATGGTAGTATATATATATTTCTAAAAAGTTTGTTATACACTTATATCAGTTTTTATTAAAATATACATTGTTTTTTACGTTCGTAATCAATGAAAATCCATTTATAGTTGTATATCATGGCTTTTCTGTTGTTCACAGGGCTTCTTTAGATGTATTAGTCTTGTCTTTATTCTTATATACTTTTTGTTTCAAATCAAAGCTTGTAAAGTGATTCATCTCAGAGCTGACTCATTTGGTTCAGGGCCTCAGACCTCTTATTGAAGTTTTTATGAAATGCATATGGCGAAAATGAATAGGAGAATGTGCATGATCACTATAGCGATCCACAATCCAGTCCAGATTTTCACACAGACTTTAGCTTGGTGTGAAAGCAACATAAGAGCCTGTTACAACATAATGTGTTGGACAATTTAATTTTCGAGTTGATATTTGCTGTAAATATTCATCTTGTTGCTGTGTTTTGTTTTTGTAAGCGTTCACCCTGTGCTCCATTATAGACACACATTATCCTGCAAGACAGAGAAGCACCGGAGAACAGAAACAGGGAGGCGGAACAGATATGAACATCTCATTTTTTCGTCTCTGTCGCTTCCTCTTTGTGTTTTATGAGAGCTGAAATTGTATTTGTGGTTGAAATGAAAGTGATAGGCAGAGACACAGTAATTATACATAATGATTTTTCCCAGCAGGCTCTGGGCTGCCCATGCCATTCCAAAGAGACACACTGCAGGGATGTGCGGCGAGAGAGATTCGTAGAAAATTACAGAAAATGGTTTTAATTATTTTGCTTCAATAGCATCTGTCTGTTGCTTTCATATAAAAGCTCCCTGGGATACAGTACTGCTGTTTTTAAATCATAATTTAAAAGAAACACCTTCCACCCTCTTTATTTTTCCCTGAAAAACCAAGCGATGAATAGTATTTCTCCATCTGGAGCTGTTTTCTGAGATGTATATCCTGTCCCATCATGCCGTGCGCCTCCGCGTTCGCTGCGCTTTTCACGCCGTTGGGAGATATTTTTGGTCAGGTGTAAATTAGCGCCAGACAGGATGTAAAGAGAGAGTGTCTCCGTACTGACGGTTTACAGAACAGAATCACTTGTAATTTGAAAGGTTTTCTGGCTTGCTTTTTAGTGTAAAGGAAAAATTCACCCATGTAATTCACCACTTTTTTTCTGCTTTTAAACCATCCAGCATGCTTAAAAAACGATAACTTCACACAGACAAGGTGATTCTGTATTTATTTGATTTTATTTGATTTTATTTGATTATTTTATTTTATTTTATTTTATTTTATTTTATTTTATTTTATTTTATTTATTATTTAACTTTGGTTAGACTGATTTTTTTTTTTTTTTTACACAATATAACAACAAATAACCAATACAGCAAAAACGGGACTGGGAAAATCTATTTCCTATTTTATTTAATTTTGTTTTATATTTTTATTTTAATTTTGCTTCATTTTTGTTAATTATTTTTATTTATTTGTTTGTTTTATTATTTGTATTTATTTTATGATTGATTATGTTTTGTTTATTGTGTAGTATTTTGTGGGGGTTTTTTTTCATTTCAAAATTTTATTTATAAGTTTTGTCTTTTTTACACAGTATAGCTTTACACAAACAGATCGATTCTGTTCTCTATTTTATTTAATTTTACTTTATTTTGATTTGATTTTTTTATTGTATTTTATTATTTAATATATTTAATTATTGTATTTTATTTAGTGTTATTTTATTTTTTTTATTTTACACAATATAATTTATAACAAAAACAATATAACAAAAACAGCGGATTCTATTCCGTTTTATTTAGTTTTCTTTTCTGTTTTCTTTTAAATGTATTTATTGTTTGTTATTTTTTATTTATTGGTGTAGTTCTATTTTTATTTAATTTAATTTTTACATTTTTATGTATTTTTTATTTTGATTTGTTTATTGTTAATTTTTTTTTTTTTATGCTTTAGGTCTTTTTTTACACATTATAACTACACAAACAGATAGATTCTACTCCCCATTGTTTTATTTTATTATTATATTCTATTCCCCATTTTATTTAGTTTTGTTTTATATTTTTAATTTATTTTTATTTTATTTTTGTTAATTATATTTATTTATTTATTTATTTTAGTTTTGTTTATTGTTTCATATTTCATTTAATATATATGTATATATATATATATATATATATATAAGTATCAATTTAAACAGGTGGATTCTGTTCCCTATTTTATTTTATTTTATTTTATTTTTTAAATTATTATTTATTTTCAAAACAGCGTGATGGCATATTTTAAACATTTATTAGCTTTGCTGCCAGCTGGCCTGCTAGGTTAGCATTGGAAGCGTATTACTGTAAACACATTTTCTGTTCTGTTTATGCAAACTCAGGGACAGGTCGAAATGATTGTCAGTGGTAATCAACAGCATGCCACAGATGCTGTAAATGGACATTAAGGTGAAAACATCCCAGAATATCCTTTTTATTTACACCAACCTCCCAATCCCGTTTTTAGAAAATGCTAATTAAGCGGTACAAAACATAAGGCAAATGCTCCTCATTAAATACAATGGCTCTCTATAATCAAATGAGTGTTCTAACAACACTCTGGGTCATAAGAGGACTTAATTAAACAAGCTTCTGTCATTCTTTTGCATGTTGAACATCTGAGCGCTTACACCAGACTCCCTAAATTCAGCAGGGCTAATTGAGGTTGTTACAGTCTGATGCATGTTGGCCAAGTGTGAGTGTTTCCTGAGATAAATGGAAGATGTAAGCACTCATTGATCCGGCCGGCGCGGAGCGTGAAGGGCAGGAAGACGCCCGGATTTACGTCTGCGGAGGGAGCCGTTCGGCTGGACGGCCGTGAGTGTTTTTGAAGGAGAAAGACAAAGACAGAAAGTGTAAGAGCAAACAGGCATTCGGAGATCAACACAAGACGTTGATGGTTTGACGTTGACGGTGTCTTTAGACAAAAAAAACAAACAAAGCTCTTAAAATACCTCCCTTAGCATTAGCATCACAGCCAGACTTCTGACTTCAGACCAAGTTCAGGCCAAATCATTGCTTATTCTGATCAATAACTGTCCATTTAGACAGGAAGGGGCCGTGTAGTCCTGCAAAACTACTTTTGGCTTTCATCAAAGTCATGTTGCTTTTTCCGGACTAAGAACCTGACAAAGGTTCAAGGTTTTTCAGGTTAGCGTGATCCATTTAGCCTGCAATCTTTCTGCATTCAAAAGTAGCTGTGCATTAAAACAGGCATTGTGCACTTTGCAGATTGGAGCATTTTGGGGCACTGACTATTTTTAATATATTTTTATTTTATTTTGTTTTATGTCTTTTAATAATATTAAAGTTATATTTTACACAGTATAACTATACAAACATGGTTATTCTTTTCTCCATGTTTTTCATTTTTAACTGTATTATTTTATTTTATTTTATTTTATATGTTATTGTATTTATGTCATCCTGATAAATAATGAGAGAATTTTATTTTATTTTATTTTATTTTATTTTATTTTATTTTATTTTATTTTATTTTATTTTATTTTGAATTTTCTCTTCTTCATGTAAACTGTTCCTATAACATAAAAACATATTTTGTTTATTTATTTATTTATTTTATTTGCAATTTTATTTAAAAATTGAAAACTTACAGTAGCATTCCTAAAAACTAAGGATGTGTTTGTGTGGTAATGACCGGTCTCTACAATAATCACCTATAAAAATATATATAGTGAATTTACAGGGGGTTTGTGATATGGCTTTTTTTTCCCTTGATTATTTTATTTTATTTTATTTTATTTTATTTTATTTTATT
>JAHKKF010518313.1:4737-20725 GCA_019740295.1 Labeo calbasu
CACTACCCTTGGTGCAGTGTGTTTTTTTGGTTCACTGAAAATGACCGACTCACTTCGGGAATCGCACTACCCTGGCTGCTGCTGTGTATTTTTCGGTTTACTAAAAAGAACCGAATCATAAGAATCATTTGTTCGGGAATCGCACTACCCTTGGTGCAGTGTGTTTTTTTGGTTCACTGAAAATGACCGACTCACTTCGGGAATCGCACTACCCTGGCTGCTGCTGTGTATTTTTCGGTTCCCTAAAAAGATCCGACTCATTAGAGTCATTTGTTTGGGAATCGCACTACCCTGGCTGCTGCTGTGTATTTTTCAATTCACTAAAAAGAACCGAATCATAAGAGTCATTTGTTCAGAAATTGTACTGCCCTGGCTGCTGTGTGTATATTTGATTCACTAAAAAGAACTGGCTCATAAGAGTCATTCGTTTACGAGTCGGACTTCAGTAGCTGCGCTGTATATTTTTGATTTACTAAAAAGAACTGGCACATAAGCATCTTTTGTTTGGGAATTGCTCTACCCTGGCTAATGTGTATATTTTTGAATCACTAAAAAAACAAGTTATAAGAATCGAATCGCACTACACTGGCTGCGGTGTGTATATCTTCGGTTCATTAAAAATAACTGAATCAAAAGAGTCATTTGTTAGGGAACTGCACAACCCTGGCAGCTGCTGTGTATTTTTCAGTTCACTAAAAAGAACCGAATCATAAGAGTCATTTGTTTGGGAATCGCACTACCCTGGCTGCTGCTGTGTATATTTTCGGTTCAAAGAACCGAATCATAAGAGTCATTTGTTCAGAATCGTACTGCCCTGGCTGCGATGTATGGTTTTGGTTTACTAAAACGAACCGGCTTGTAAGAATCATTTGTTGAGGAATCGCCCTACCCTGGCTGCGGTTGACGTACATAAGCATGTGCAAGGGCCGGACAGTATATTTGAATAAGCATGTGTGAGAACTGTTAACAAAGAAAATGAATTTAACCTAAAAATTACTTGAAGTACCTGCTGAGATTTTTTAAAAATCATTTTTATTTTAAATTGGTTCATTTAGGCTATTTACATTTTGCATTTCTATGATTAGTTTTTTAGCTTTTCATCATTTCAAGAACCCACTGTTCTTTCACAAACGCCAACTAATATAAACTGTTGACCAAAAACTTTATACGTTTCTGTTTCTCAGGTATCTGCCCAGTAAACCGTAACTCCATCGACTACCTCCTGTCCAGTAACGGAACGGGCAACGCTGTGGTCATCGTGGTCGGAGGAGCAGCAGAGTCTCTGGACTGCGCCCCAGGAGTGAACTCTGTCACGCTGAGAAACCGCAAAGGCTTTGTGAAGCTGGCCCTCAAGCAAGGGTGAGAACTGCAAATCATTTCCCTCACCACCTTTCCAGCATTGTTTACTTCAGCACTACCTCACAAAAAACAAATCGATAAAGTTCAATGTGCTGTCTAGGCTTATGATGGTAGTAGTAGCTTGAGCTTTTCCTGAAGTTCTACATCCTCTGATTCAGTTCTGTTGGGATTCTCTTGGCGAACAATAATTGGCAGGGCTTTAAAGCTGAAGCAACACAAAGCCTTCAGAAATAAGCCCATGCTGGGTTAGCAAAGCAGTTTGGAGTGAATTATTAAGCCAGTATTTTGTGTTCAGAAACAGCTACATCATTACAAAAGCAATATTAATACTGAGAAAATCCTCAGCTATTCAAATCTCATAGAAGCTTATAGAATAAATAAGCACAAGTTCTTACTTATCTCACAGGATTTTATGACACAGTTACAATGAAACAGTTGTTTTTATGTAAATTAACCATCGTTGTGCCTTTCTTTGTAATTTTTATAATATTTTAACTTTCTGTTTCCCTTTCAGTGCTGATCTGGTGCCTGTCTACTCGTTTGGTGAGAATGAGGTTTACAAACAACTGATTTTTGACGATGACTCTTGGTGGCGTACGGTTCAAAAGAGGCTTCAGAAAATTTTAGGCTTTGCCCCGTGCCTGTTTCATGGCTGTGGACTGTTCTTCCGTGAGTCCTGGGGTCTTGTACCATATTGCAAACCCATCGCTACTGTTGGTGAGTAATACCACGTTTGATGTGTTTTGCCCATATTTTCTTCTAGATAATCAAGACTTTTCAGGTTAGCCTTTGGCTAAGTTTGATTAAGTGATTAAGTGTGTATATATATGTGTACACTACCAGTCAAAAGTTTTTGAACAGCAAGGTTTTTAATGTTTTTTAAAGAAGTATCTTCTGCTCATCAAGCCTGCGTTTATTTGATTCAAAGTAACAGCAAAAACAGTGAAATTTTGAAATATTTGTACCATTTAAAATAACAGATTTCTATCTGAATATATTTTAAGATGTAATTTATATCTGTGATCAAAAGCTACATTTTCAGCATCATTACTCCAGTCTTCAGTGTCACATGATCTTTCAGAAATCATTCTAATATGCTGATTTGCTTTAAAAAAAAACATTTATTATTATTATCAATATTTAAAACAGTTGAGTACAATTTGTCAGGATTCTTTGATGAAAAGAAAGATCCAAAGATCAGCATTTATCTGAAATAAAAAGCTTTTGTAACATTACACACTATACCATTCAAAAGCTTGGAGTCAGTAATTTATTTGGGGAAAGAAATTATTAAAATTAACACTTTTTTTCTATTTCAGATAAATGCTGTTTTCTGAATTTTATATAGAAACCTGAAAAAAGTCTACTCAGCTGTTTTCAAAATAATAATAAATGTTTTTGAGCAGCAAATCAAAATATTAAAATGATTTCTGAAGGATCATGTGACTGGAATAATGATTCCTAAAAATCATCTTTAAAATCACAGGAATAAATTACATTTTACAATTATATTAAAACGTAAAACCGTTATTTTAAATAGAAATATATTTTAAAATGTTACTGTTTCAAATAAATCCAGGCTTGGTGAGCAGAAGAGACTTTTTGAAATCTTCAAAAATCATTAAAAAAACTTATGACTGGTAGTGTATATATAGATTTTGATGAAGTAAACAAAATATAAAATATTAATATAATAAAGTATTTTATACATTATTTATTTTATTAAATTATTCTAATGTATTCACTTAGTAAATACAAAATAAATAAATATGATAAATATATACATACATAATTAATGTAATGTATTTAAAATTATATTTATTAGAACTTTATATTATTTACAGGTTTAATGCTGATATTTAGATATATTTACATATGTTTACAACCTTTAAGGACAGGTTCAAGGACAGTCTCTATGTTGATAGAACTGCTCTTTCAGTTTACGGTCGATATTTGCTGACATCAGGACCGCATTAATGGTTAAAATTTAGTCATTTGTTGACCTAATCTTGGTTTAACTAGAGTTTAATGTTCTTTGAATGAACTTATGTTACTCTTTTCTACAGTTGGTGAACCCATCACAGTTCCAAAAATCGAGGAGCCGACTCAGGACGTCATAGACATGTACCATGCCATGTACATTAGGTCCCTCAAGTCTCTCTTTGACAATTACAAGACCCGTTTCGGTCTAAATGAAAGCGACACCCTTCATATTCAATGAAAGGCAGCATTGAGGAATAGTAACTTTTATAAAGGAACATCTGCCTCCCAACTAAAGTGCCTGTTCAGAGAAGGTGAAAGAAATCAATGCTGTTTCTATTCATTCATTACAGTAAACTGGTCTGAAATGTACTGTACCACATGGGATGCAGTGAATCTAGTCTGTGTCACTTTTGCTTATTGCCACTGGGTGGCATTATGCAATAATACTACATCGAATTCTGTCAAGTATAATCTAGATTTTACTCTGGTGGATGTATATTCTTCAATATATGGCAATACATTTACAAGTAATGTATTTAAGGTTTCATTTAAAAGCTGTAATAGATAAAAGTACATTTTTGTTTGCCCCCCTTATATTATTTTACTGCACAAGCAATGCAATTATGAGTTCTGCCTCACTAAAAAAGTCACAGGGTGTTTGTGTAACCAAAAAGTGGTGGAAACAGTTTGAGTAAAAGTAAACATGATGAATGTTTGATCCTCGAAAGTCAAAGAGGAGGTAAAAGTGAAGTCTAGAAGGTGCAGATTGTAACGAATACCTGTAAATGTGTAATAGTATTATCGGAATGCTAATGAATGCTGGTCATTTTTCTGACATTGATAATTTACCACGGAAGTATTAATTGTGCATATTTACAGTAAGTTGCACATGCTTTGTTGAGCTCAAGCAAATAGTTTACCTGCTAAGACAGCAGCCTTCAAATAAGTTCAGTTTCACCATGTCCCCTTATATGACATCAACACATTGTCCCGGTTACACGTTTCAGGCGTTTATTCAATAAGCAAATGCTGGAGAAACCACAAACATGTGTTTGGATGCCAAATCAAAAAACTTGAATTTAAGTGTCAAAATGTATGTATGCAATCATTTTTAACCTGAGATATTAAAGTTTTTATTGTGATTGTTTATTTAATGGATTCAGAGGACCTGCAGCTCTTGAATGGTGGGTAATAAGCAATTACTTGCTGATATTTAACCAAGGTTTCAGAGTTGTGACTAATTGCCTTTTAAGTTGTGAATATGCAATAAATACTGCAGTGTCAGTTGTCATTGATGTCTATGAAATCCTGATTCTTTACAGTAAACTTTTATATATTTTCAGAATAAACATTCATGGAAAAGTACTACGTGCTGTCTTTTTTTTTTTGAGCCATAACACTGTCCTTGACACATAAATTAGAGAATTATGCAACAGTTCTAGTTTATTAGTCCAAAGACCTTGGACCATATCTTAAAAATGAAACACAGTAAATGTTCCTGATTTATTTTCATGTAAATTCAAATGAAATTTGGTCAGCCAAATAACATTTAATAATTCACATTCACAGAAAAATCCAGGATATCTACCACTACCAGTCAAAAGTTTTTGAACAGCAATATGTTTTTAAAGAAGTCTCTTCTGCTCACCAAGCCTGCATTTATTTGATCGAAAGTACAGCAAAACAGTAAAATTTTTCTATTTAAAACAACTGCTTTSTATTTGAATGTATTTTTAAATGTAATTTATTCCTGTGATTTTAAAGCTGAATTTTTAGCATCTTTTCTCGATCCTTCAGAAAACAAAAATAGACTTCTAAAGTGTATAATGTTACAAACAATTTTTATTTCTGATAAACGCTGATCTTTGGATCTTTCTATTCATCAAAGAATCCTGAAAAAAAAATTATATAAATTAAAATACTGATAATAATAATATATTCTTAAACAGCAAATCAACATATTAGAATGCTTTCTGAAGGATCATGTGACACTAAAGACTGGAGTAATGATGCTGAAAATTTAGCTTTAATCATATTTATTATAAATATTAAAATATATTCAAATAGAAAGCAGTTATTTTAAATAGTACAAATATTTAGATTAAAAATCTTTTGACTGGTAGTGCACATTATAGAATTTATCACAGTAGCATGTACTAGACATAAACGCAGTAACATATGCCACTATACTGAACAAAAATCAATTTCTGGGGCCCAGGAACTAAGGCGGATCCTAATTTGGTTACAAAACTGTAACTGGGACCTCTTATTTGATTGGCTTATATTAGTGAGGTGGGGCACACTGTCATGGCTGAAAGATATTGATTTATTTACTGTATCTAGGTCACTAATTGTTTACTTACGTTAAAATATTTCTTCCACAAATGAAAATTATCTACATGTAGGCTAGCAGAAATTATAGAAATCTTGTTTAATTATAAGCTGTAATAAATCCAGGAAATTATAAAACTGTAAAAAAACAAAACAAAACAAAACAAAAAACAATGTATACAGTTTTTGAACACTAAGATTTTTAAAGTGAATTTTTTTTGACCCAAAAGCATTAATACTATGAAATATTTTTACTGTTTAAAATAATTGCTTTCTATTTGAATATATTCTAAAATGTAATTTATTCTTGTGATGAAAATCCTTCAGAAATCATTCTAATATGCTGATTTGCTGTTCAAGAAACATTTATTATTATATTATCAATACTTAAAACAGTTAAATACATTTGTTCAGGATACGTTAATGAATAGAAAGTATATATATACTTTTATATATTTAAAGAAATTATAGAAATTAATACTTTTATTTAGCAAGGATGCTTTAAATTGATCGAAATTGATGATAAAAACATTTATAATGTCACAAACGATTTTTATTTCAGATATATGCTGTTCTTCTGAACTTTCCATTCATCAAAGAAACCTGAAAGAATTCTACTCAGCTGTTTTCAACATAAAAATAATAATAATAATAATAATAAATGTTTTTTGAAAAGCAAATCAGAATATTAGAATGATTTCTGAAGGATTGTGTGACTGGAGTAATGATGCTAAAAATTCAACTTTGAAAACATAAATAAATAAAAAACATAAAAACATAAATAAAATAAATTACATTTTAAAATATATTCAAATAGAAAACAGCTATTGTAAACAGTAAAAATATTTCAACATTTTGCTGTTTTGCTGCTTGTACTTTGGATCAAATAAATGCAGGCTTAGTGAGCAGAAGAGACTTTAAAAACATTAAAACATAAATGTTACTGTTCAAAAACTTTTAATTGGTATTGTATATTTAAAAAAACAACAACAAAAAAACAATAAAACAGTTTTGAGTTATTCTAAATAGCCAAAAAAGTAACTAGGTCATTTTATGTTTTACAAAATCCTTTAAATTAACTTTATCTAAAAATAAATAAATAAATAAATAAATAAAATAAAATATATTGGTCTATATGTATATAATATATTTTATTTGATCAATATGAAATTTACTGTTTTTTTCCCCTCACTGTTTACTATTTTTAAACAAGAACAAGGTTTTCAAGGCAGTTGCCTTATGAGTAAAGTTGGGCAATGGCGCCCTCTTGTGCTTCATGTACACTTTTATTTAGTAATAATAATAGTAATAACAATAATAATAGCAAATAATTATAATAATAATAACATAATGCTATATACTGATTGACTGATTGATTGATTAATTAATTAGTAATAATTTACCAAAAACTCTTTGTTTAGCGAACTGACCTTTTATCGTTATATAAGTACAAAAACCATGCCAGTTTGGCAGTGTTTTGCACATTTGACATTTTATGCTGGTATCGGTGCAACGCTCACCCTGATATTGTGTTTAACGGGAGAACAAACGGTTTTCATTCAGCACTCCGCCCGTTGGGATCACGTTACTCAAACACTCGGCCCCTCACTTCCTCATATTTGTAGGAACACAGAGCGCAGCATGAGTTTCTAAAGGCCTCCTCCCGCCCTTTTCCTTTTGATTGACAAGCTCTCCACCAATCAACTCGGAATATCCATTTACGTCACCGAACGTCTATTTCAGTGACAGCCTCCTCAGCCAATAGGCATCATACGAGGGTTTGCCGATCAAGGTCGCGGTAATGGCTTCCTAGGCAAGACTTACTTTGTTTATGCCGCCGTTGGGATCCCAGTAGCTGCGTTTAGCGGGCTCGGTGTACGTTATATTACAGATCTGCACGTTTGCGAAGAAAGCTCGGAAACTGACACCTTCGTGCCCGGGAGTTTCTCGCCGATGGGGCTGAGTTGTATGGCTGAATGAGGCGATCGCCTGTGGTACCGTAGAAGGATGAACTCCATCGCCGGTCGGGATCTCGCAGTGTCCGCTGGAGCTGTCAGTAGCAACCCCGGAGCAGCATCATCCAGAGTCCTGCATGTGGAGCTCACATCACAACAGGTACACCTGCAGCCGTACGATCCATTTGTGGATCCATAGTGTGTGAACGTCTAGCGGATCTGCTTGTGCATGTGTCACATGTCACTGGACGATCATAACACTGGGCCTCCATGTCCAGTTAAGCTCTGGTCAGCATTTATGAATGCAGTGGAGTTTGAAATAAAAATATGAGAGGCAATAAACAACACCTTGTTAATAATAAAGCGCTGGCTTGTTTATTAAATATGCTAGACCGGTTGTACAGTGTATAGTGACTGGCTGTCTTGTCACTGTGGGTCTCCAAACTCCACCAGAAATACAAAATAGACCAGACAGCATCTTAGTATTTATTATTCATGCTTCAAAGAGCATGGAAATGGCTAGGAAGTAGTAGTGGTGCTGCATAGAATAAACTGTGCTGAATTCAATTGCACTGCAGCTTTTTGACAGCACTGTCATGAATGACTATAAATGATGTCATACTTTAAGGTTGTTTTGGGGGGTTGCAAAGAAAGACCTTTGTGTGAATGTTTGGTTCACTTGGTTTCTTCTTAGAATTTAGTAGCTGACATTTAAATGGTTTAGCCACCAGAAAACAGTATTTGTGTTTATATAATTATTGTGTATTTTATTGTCTTTTTTTACATTTTATATTTCAGGCAGAAGTTGCACATTGTATATTGTTGATGTAATGCTTGATATTGCTAATAGAGAGGAGATGTGATTATGTGTGTTGTAACAATTGCGGTGTTGCAATACACACAGCTCTTATACATGCCATGAATCTGAGTGTAGATCTCAGTTATGTGGAACGATAGTTATGTCCTGCAGCGATCGTCTGTTTAATCACATCACTGGTTCCCGGGAAGTGTTTTGGGGATTGCAGGTTTTCCTGTTAAGCGGTGTCTGTTGATGACTTGGCATTCTGCGTTGGGAAATGTTGCATTACTTAATGCTGCAAACATGTTGTGTCATGGCTTTAAGCAAAAAGTGGTTTCCTGCAAGCAGAACTGAACCAGATTATTATTCGATTTATGTAATATAATATAATATAATGATGTAATATTACGTTTTACATTTTTTTGTAATATTATTATTATTATTATTATTATTATTATTATTATTATTATTTTATTATTATTATATTTCTTTTATTTTTACATAATATGTTTGCCATTAGTACCTTAGCCCACATCATGTAGAGCTTTAGATTAATCTATAAAAAATTGCAAAACGATTAGGCGCTACCAATTGATTCAAAATAATAGTTTGTTAACATTCTATATATCTGTGTACTGTGTATATTTATTATGTATATATAAATACACACACATGCATGTATATATTAAGGAAAAAATATAAAATTTGTATGTATAATATTTCTTTTCATATATAATGTAGATTAAATACAAGTGTTTACATACAAATACATACAAAACATACAAATATTTGTAAAAAATATGCATATATGTGTGTGTATTTATATATACATAATAAACACATACACAGTAAACATTCATGTAGTATGTAAACATAAACATTATTTTGAATCGATTAATTATGACTAATCGTTTTGCAGCTCTAAATCAAATGCAACATGCACCAACTAACCAACCGTGCAATGAAAATTACTTATAAACCAGCTGTTGTCAACAAAAGAGAAGCTTTATGAATCCGTGTATCATTCGTCCATTCGTTTTTTGATTTAATATTGAAAGAAGAAACATGAGAAAACGGCTCCTTTTTTTTTTTTTTTTTTTTTTCATTTTTTCCAGAAAAAAGAAAAAACAAGAATTCAGCTTGATTTTTCTTTTTTCGTTCGGGGTGGAAAAATAAATAAATGGCTTGAAAATTTGATTTCTACAAACACCCCTTTCTGCTGATTGGCTCTTTCTGCCACCGTCAGTTCTTCCGCAGTTTCGCACAGAATAATAGTCCTCCACGGCTGCAGTTGAACGGATAATTAACATGTTTATTGCAACTACATTTAATCTTTTTCTCATCAAACAACCAGATTAATGAATGGCTTGACACAACCTGTACCGGGGGAGAGGCTAGAACAGGGGCTTTCTTCTGTATGCTGTTTTCAAAGTTCCAGGTGTCCGCAAAATAATTTGTTATAGCCTACCGTATTTTCTGGACTGTAAGTCATGTTTTTTTTTTATCTTGAGACATGCTGTGTTTTATTCCAAAGTAATTTTATAGGTTATTATAATCTCAATGTCAAATAATCTTAAAGGGGTCATCGGATGCCCATTTTCCACAAGTTCATATGATTCTTTAGGTTCTTAATGAAAAGTCTATAATATACTTTGGTTAAAAATTCTCAATGGTAGTGTAAAACAACACCCTTTTTACCTTGACAAAATCAGCTCTGCAAAAATCATCCGGTCGAGGCTGCTTTAAATGTTAATGAGCTCTGCTCACCCCGCCCCTCTCTTCTCTCTGTGGAGTGACGAGCCTGTTTACTTTAGCCGCATTTAGCTGCATTTTAGGAAAGGTGATTGCAGAGATTCATTAAAAAATCCTTATACTTACTTCTGCTGTAGGTGAAGCTGGATCGTGAATGATTTGCGCGAACATAGACACATTTATGTAGATCGGGAGGCGCATTCCATTCACTAACAAACGTAATCCACTGCATCTTCGGTGGCTCAGATGTCGGGAGTAAATGACAACCACTTTGTTCATTATTACATTCAGCAACACAACACCTCAATCGGAGATATTCTCGTCTAACTTACATCCCTGCTCCTGCATCGAAATAATGGAGGTTGGACTGTGACAGCTGATCTGAAGTAAGACGCTCATGTCAATCAACCATTGTGGCAGCGGCCTCACATCATGGCTCGATTTGAAAAAGCGGAAATTATTTTTACAGATGAATTAAAAACCATTGGATGGATTTTTAACATTATAGGGTAGATTTGTACATACACTGCCAACACACATTAATGTTCAAACAACGTGTGAAACTTTGCATCCGGTGACCTCTTTAATGTAGACTGTGTTTGTGGCATACACCAGAAAAATGTTTAAGGAGACGAAAGCAGAGCATTCTGTTGTTTTCTATATTTTTCAAAGGGATGAATTTGCAGTCATTTTGAATTTATACAAATAAAAATATTTTTTTTCCATTTCGAATGATGCCCTGCTTTTATCTGTATGACTGTAAATGACAGAGTATTAAGTTGTTTCCGCTCCTGAGGAAAGAAATTTAAGTGATGCGCTGGCACCTCGCGCGCTCACACAACACATCAGTGCACTGTTCGTTATCAAAATAAAAAACACCGTCAACCAAACAAATAAAAAGTTATTATGCTTATTTAAATTGGTTGTACAATAGTCTATAGGCTATAGGCTAGGTTATTTTACTTGCATTTTGGGACCTGACTGAAGAAGCCTTCTTTACAAAATTATTTTAGCAGGTAAATCGCAAACACTGCTTTGCGAGGACCCTATTGGAATTGCTCCGTTTATTCTTCTTATTCTACATTTTGTCAGTCTACGCTACAGACCTTTGCGATGTTAAATTGTGAAGATCTTGAGTTTTCGTTGAAGTGATAGTTTGATTGCTGCATGGTTTGATCTTCGGCTGACCAATCAGGAGAAAGGGGTGTTTCGTTCCTGCCCACGTGTAGAAATAGAAAATTCAAGCTTTTTATTCATTTTTTCACCCCTGAATGAAAAACGAAAAATCAAGCTGAATTCTTGTTTTCGTTTTTTGGACAAAAATACAAAAATGAAAAAGGAGCCATGTTTTTTCATATTTCTTCTTTTAATATTAAATCAAAAAACAAATGGATGAACGATACACAGATTCATACACGGATTCTTCTGCAAAGTTTTATTTAACTCAACTATTGTTTAAAAAATGACTATATGACTTGCTTAAAATGAACTCAAATAGGTTGGAAATTAAAAATCAGACACGTAATTACTAGAGGCGTCAGCAATAATCAAAAGGTGAATGTTTATTAATAAGCAATTTAAAAAATGTTATTTTATAATATATTAATTATTATTTATTCCACTTATTTATTAATGTTCGTTTGTTGAACATATTAATAAATGTTAATTTCCAACCTATTTTGGTTTCATTTTAAACAAGAAATATAGTCATTTTTAAGCAATAGTTGAGTTAAATAAAACTACACAGAAGCTTGGGTTAAACATTTAACCCAATCGCTGGGTTTGTCCATATTTCAACCAGCCTTGGGTTGTATTTACGAGCATTTTGTGCACAGTTTTGTGCATCGGAAAAAAATGACAGACTACAATTTTCTCTTCTTTTTTTCTTTGTCTTCTGTTCTGTTTTTGTTAAAAAAGGAAAGTATCAGAACTGAAATATGAAACCATAAGTGAAGTCCCTTTCACATGATAGTGGCTTGTCAGAGCTCGTCACACCTGTCTGAATTTTATTTTACGGGAAATGGTTGTTATGACACCAATTGCTTTGGCACTTACACCAGTCACTTGTGACTCCCTTACAGCTTGAGGCAAAGTTCCAAAGGACCACTGTTATGGACTACAGATGACCTTTGTCACACCCTCGAATGCCGTTCATTTTGTTGTGCAGCAGAAGAGCGTTTCTATTCAGTGTGATGCGATTCATTGACTCCAGCATTAAGTCTTGCTTGATTTGATGTTTCGGTTTCATTCAGCTGTTTGAAACAGCTGTGAATCGCCTAATAAGGGAAAGTTGATCGTATACCAACTTGTTTGTTCCTGTGCTAGTTAACTAGCCTGTTAACCTACTAAATTGTACCAGTGAATTTCTGCATTTCAGAGCCTGGGACAAACTGACCCTGGATGTTCCTCAGTGTTTTGTAGTCTGAAACAAGACAGAAATGGGGGGAAAACTGAACAAAGTGTGGTGTTGTTTCTGTAGCTTCAATAATCCTGTGGGGCATCCCATGATTTAGATTTAGTGTTTAATGCCTCACGGGCGGCGCTGGAAATTCTCTGTGGCTGGTTGTGATGAAAGCTGGTCAGGTGAAGACTTTAGTGTGCTGAACTCTCAGATTAAATGTTTCATTGAAATAGCTGTGGCCCTGTGTCTTAAATCCGGCCCTTTTAGTAACTTGAAAAATCGAAAAATAATACCTCCCTCAAAAGAAAAATTAAGCAGACATATACTAAACCACGCTTTTTCCAGTGTACAGAGGTTTAAGGGAGTGTTTTGTTAATTTGTTGCAAAAAAACACCACGCTGAAGTGGCAAGATATCAGAACCAAACCAAAAACCGTGGTTAAAAACAGAGGTACGTATTGAACCGTGGACTAACTGTATTGTTGCATCCCTAGTAGCATCTGACTCTCATTTTTATTTTACAGCATTAGTTGAGACATTTCTCTCAGACATTTGGCATGTACTGTACCTGATATATATATCCAAAATATTTGATATTGAATTGTAATAGAGCTGTCAAATTATTCATCGTGATTAATCGCGTCTTAAATAAGTTTATGTTCACATACTATATGCGTGTGTACTGTGCATATTTACTATGTATATATAAATACACACACATACATGTATATTTTAAGGGGAAAATGTTAGCATTACATATAAAATATTTATATAGAATCTACATTATATACAATTTTTTTTTTTAAATAGTATGTGCATGTATGTTTGTGTATTTATATATACATAATAAATATACACGTATAGTATGTAAACAAACTTTTATTTTGCATGCGTGTAATCGCGATTAATCATTTGACAGCCCTAATCGCAAATCGAATCGCAAGATTGTGAATCAGAAATGAATAGAATCGTGAAATTTGTGTCAAAACCTAGCCCTAATGGTAATAGTAATCAATTATTTCATTTTATTTTATTTTGTTTACCAAGACTCCTGTGCTTTAGAGAATGTCAGCAGTAAGGAGCGATTTATGCAAAATGCATTCTTGAAACAGTCTAACCAGTTTTTAATTACTTTTATATGTAAACACATGCTGATTGCGTAATTATGTGATTGGACTCATCATGTTGTCTTTTTTTCAGTGTACCATTAGCGGCTAGTTTTTAAGACGCTGAAGTTTCAAAAAGTTTCAGAAACACATCTTTAGGCGCTTGCATTCGGTTTTATTCTGTTATGTTCCATCTAGGTGTTTTATGTAAACGCCTCCCAAGAAATCTTCACGGTCATAATCAGGTGAATCTAAAACTTGTCAGTTGCACAAGACTTCTGTCAGACCAGTTAATCGACTACTTATTTAGGCAGCTTCTTTGCTGTGGTCACATCGTAGACCTGTTTTATAGTATCTTTTTAACCTACAAGAGCTCTTATTATGTTAAACCTTTCCATGCCTACCAGTTCCTTTTCCCTTGGCTCCTTCAAAGCGTTGGGTTTGCGCCTAATGTGCGGCGGTGATGTCATGGTTCAGTCAGGGTGGATGACTTGGCTTTGTAGTGACGTGACGTGAGACTCACAATGATGTTTTGTGTTTGTGTGTCAGTCTGTTCCTGTTCACTGTCATTGGCTTGTGTGGAAAAACTGAGAATTGTGAAGCATTCCGATTTTATTGCATGCGCGATCCAGCAAATGGGAGAATTAATATCAGCGAGTTGGACTGTGAGAAATATCGTGATGATTTCCATTGACGGCTCAAATGGCATTGATAAAAGCCATTGTAAACTCGTTGCTAGTGAATCAGAGATTGTTTTTTTTTTTTTTTTTTACATAGTATAAATATGTGTGTCTGAGGAGTATAGACCTGTTGATGTACAGATTATAAAAGTAAAGTAATAATGACATTAAATGGCATCTAATATCATATTTGTCCACTACTCTGGTCTCTCTCACTAACTGTCTTTCTTTCTTTGTCCCGACAGAGGCGTTTACGTCACTTGCGGAGCATAGCAGCCCGTAACATTGTGAACAAGAATGGCTCTCCTCTGCTTGACACTTACTTCACCCTTCACCTCTGCCAGGAAGATCGGATATCACGAGGTGACTGAAGCCAGCTAAACTGGCTGCTACTGTCTGATTGTTCACTTCATTTATTAATTAAGCTGAAGTGTGTAATTTCTGTGTCACCAGTGACATCAAGCAAAATCACAGAATGCAACTGACTGTTTTCAAACAGTTTTTCCAAACACTCACCCTATCTTCCATTGGCCTTTCAAGAGTTGGCCACACCCCCAGACTCACGCTATTGGCTGAGCTGTTGTCGGGCTGGTCGGACTGCTCAAATAAACAGTGCAATGTTTTGATAGTGCCATAGTGTCAATGTTGGCAGGTCTGTGGGAATTGGGCTACTTTAACAGTGTTGCTATGGGTGTTTATCATGTCGGAGGGTTGAAGCGACCCCATTAATGTGATATTTACCCCCCTGGAATGCAATTTTTACCGGGGAACCCCCACCGAATCGCAATTGGGCTAGTTTTGGACTAGTTTTGAGTAGCAATTGGGTGGGTTTTGTTGTGAAAACCTGGCAACCCTGCATAGTGTTTACACTTTACATGTTTGAAGACATCAACCTGTGATTGGTGTACTTTGTTATCTTGGTAAATTAAAAATTGGATATTAAAAGTGCAATTTAAAATGACTACTTCAGTATATGTTAAAATTACTTCTGTGATGCAAAGCTGAATTTTCAGCATCATTACTCCAGTCTTCACTGTCACATGATTTTTCAGAAATTATTTAATAATCTGATTTGGCACTCAGAAAACATTTCTTATTTTTATCTGTTGTGCTGTTTAATATTTTGTGACACTCTTTGATGAATTTAAAGTATAGAAAGAACATTTATTTGAAATATAAATCTTTTGTAACATTATAAATGCTGTCACTTTTTGGTCAAATTAATGTATTTTTGCTAAATAAACATTCATTTCTTTACAAACAAAAACCTGCTGACTTTACACTTTTGTACGGTATTGTACACTGTAAGTGACCATTGTATTTAAAAGCTTTTGAATGACTTCTAACTTTCTCTTTTCCCTTTCCAGACTTTTATAAGAGTGAAGTCATCCGAGATTCATTGGTGAGTGCTTTTGTTCTCATTGGTGTTTGGTCATGTGATTTTAATGCCTGTTATTCAAAAATGTGAAACAAAACACTTAGCAAAGCATATCATAGCTTAGCAGTGTGGTGTAGTGTAACATGATATAGCATGGATTAAGAAAAGTACATTTCTTTTAGTGTAATCACAGATGTCCTTAATCTCTGTTAAATCTTACAGTACTGCTGTAAAATTGACCATGG
>JAHKKF010518314.1:1532-26934 GCA_019740295.1 Labeo calbasu
AAGTTAACATTGCAAAATAAACTATTTTAGATTACTTACCTACACCTTTATGAGTAAAAACAATGACAGTCTGATTATACCAATCAGGTTTTAGAATTAAATGCATTTAAATCTACCATATTCCCAGCATGCTTCTCTGAAACCACTCTGAAGTTTGCTTCATTTAGAAAACTCGTCCATTTAACTTTGTCCTGCTTTTAAATGGACTTTTGGGAATACAGTGTACTTCCACTGGCCTCATATTCACCGGCTGCAAACAAGAGAGAGGTATTACACAGCGTTCGCTAAGTCCACATCTAAAACGCTGAGGGGAGGAGATCAGCGTAAATGTCAATTCCAGACACGTTCAGTAATTTAACAATATCCAGGGTGGATATTATGAGGTTAGTGTGCGCCGTTGAACTCCTTAGTTAGTGCACTTCAAAGCGCCCTCAAAACTCGGCAAGCACGCAGACCGCAGGTGCAAACAAAAACACGGCCTGACCCGGGCTGACAATAATTAGTGTTCTGCTTTAAAAAGGGTTCCTCAAGTCACGCATAAGTTTTCACACTTTCAGCATCTTTCTCTGCGGTAGCAGAGAAACGTTCAAGTGCAATTTCCAGACACATGCACATAAAACAATTGCACAGATTCTGTCCTGAAATACTTGTCACGGCATTATTCTATGGAGGAAATAAGAGTGACTTCCCTGTGCAAAGTTGCCTGAAATCACACTGCAAACACAGAGTGGTACATTCTTGGAGAGCTACTATCAAAAAAAAGATTATAGATGCCCCCGTGGCATTAATTACAGAATATATTACATATCTATTAGGGCTGTCAATCGATTCAAATTTAATTGAATTAATTAAATGATGTGCCAAATAATTAATGAAATTATGTCGGAGCTGCGGCACATTGGGCGTTGCAAACGCGCATGACATTAGAGCTGCTGCCTCAGGTTTGAATCTGGGAAATAAAATAAAATAAAATAAAGTAACATAAAATAAAATTAAGAAGGGCTTAAAAATAAAACAATGAAATCAAATATTAATTGTACTTATATAAATATTTTCTGAGAAAAGCAATCAAATGAAAATAATGTACATTTGCAAACATTTTTGAGTGTTACTATACTGTACTTTGAAAAACACATCATGAGACGCTTTCATTCTGTTGTACTGCATCTAAACTTTTGAACTGCCCCTATTATCCATCTAAACAGCAAAATGCCTCTGACCCACCTGTTGTTATGGTTAACCCATCAAAACACACATGCCAGAGGGAAACAAACAAGTCTAGCTAACTGAACGTCAGTCACACTTAGATACAGAAGAGGAACGTAAATCAGAGTCAGTCTTTGGAGAATACACACTCGCACACTGCATCAAAACAGGCTCCATATGGGCAGAGGCTCTGCTGAGAGATTTACACACTGAACACTGAGCAGTCTTTGTGTACCAGTGGACACAGACCCACTGCTGGTACTTCCAACAGCAGATAAATGCAGTTTGTGTGTGTGTGTGTTGAGAACAAAGAGGGCCCTCAGCAACTGCTATCAGACTGCTGGATAAACGCTAAAGAGTGTGTCTCAATCATCCCTGGTAACCCGTAGCAACGACCCTGAAGAGAGATAAGTCTGTGAGCGTGGAGGAGGGTTTGTCGAGAAAAAGAGGGAGGAAACGAGCATAGAGACAGAAGAGGACTTGACCTCAATATAATGTAGTTTTGTTACTGAGAGTTAAGCAAAGTGTGAGTTTGCACAAAGGAACCCAACGTGACTTCAGGAACGAGTTAAAACAACCAAATTCATTTAAATGCAGTCCAATTATCATTCTGTCACATCAGCACAGTGAAATATGGGAATGTGGAGAGAATCAATCACTGTCATCTTTACAGGGCCGTAAATTACAGGCTGTTAACGGCCGTTCCTCACTGAGACATTTGTTTGACAGCAGGTCAAACTGTGAGATCTGTGAGATTCAAATTTATATAGCGATGTCACGTACAGGAATAGCAGCCGAAGGATGGAGGTAATGTAGCTGTGCTATTAGTCAGTCAGGGAGACAGAGAAACCAAAAGACAGGCAGGGGAAAAGATTGAAAAAGAACAAGGGCAGAGGAAGAGATCAAGACAGGAAAGAGAAAGTTATCAAGAGAAAAGCAGAGTCAAAGGTGAAAGATGAGGAAGAGACCAAGACTCTGACAAGGGAGACATTAAGGCAGAGAAAGAAGAAAGTAAAGGAATCAAGAGGAAGTAGAAAGGTGGAGATAAAGAGGGAAAAGAAAAGGAAGAGAATGAGACAAGAAAATGGAAAAGGGAAAGAGATCAAGACAGAGATAAAGTCAGGAAGCAGAGACAGATGATCATGAGACAGATGCAAGGGCAGAAGAACAGGAGGAGATCGAGACTGAAGCAGAGAGAGATTGAGACAGACGGGAGAGAGGGAAAGGAGCAGGAAGAGATTGAGACAAAAGGCAAGGCAGACGAAGAGGCAGAGATTGCAGAGGAAGAGAAAGAAGAGGCAGAAACTGATACAGTGATGGGGTGGAGGAAATAGAGGAGGAAGAGGAAGAGTCTGAGACAGACACAGGGCAGAGGGAGAGGAAGAGCAAGTTTGAGACAGATGGGAGAGAGGACAGGGAACAGGAAGAGATTGAAACAAGTCAAGGCAGAGATTGCAGAGAAAGTGGAAGAAGAAAAGTGAAACAAGAAGGCAGAGACTGAAACACCGACAGGGCAGAGGAAATGGAGAAGGAAGAGGAAGTGTCTGAGACAGACATAGGGCAGTGAAAGAGGAAGACTGAGACAGATGGGAGAGAGGAAGGGGAACTGAAAGGATTGGGACAAAAGACAAGGCAGAGGAAGAGGCAGAGATTGCAAAGGAAGAGAAAGAAGAAAGTGAAGCAAGGAGCCAGAGACTGAGACAGCGACGGGATAGAGGAAATGGAGGAGGAAGAGGAACTGCCTGAGACAAACATGGGGCAGAGGAAGAGGTAGAGGAAGAGCTCAAGACAGAAGCAGTGAAAGAAAAGTGAAAGAAATTGAGACAGACAGGGCAAAGGATGAGGAAAAGGAAGAGACTGAAACAGTGGCAGAAGCAGATGAAGAAACTGAAACAGTGACAGGGACAGTGGCAGAGACTGCAGAAGAGGAGATCAAGAGTTAAGTGATCAAGAGGAAGCAAAGAAATAGGTGGAGCTTCAGACAGAAGAGGAATAAAAAGTAGAGGAGATGTAATCAGACAGGGGAAGAAGAGGAGATTGACACAGTGATGGGGCAGAGAAAGGGAAGTGAAGCAATCGAGTGGAAGCAGGGTAAAGGTAAGAGACAGAGGCTGAGACAGGGCAGAGGAGGAAGGGGAAGCATCTGAGACAGACATAGGGCAGAAGAAGTGGCAGAAGAAGTGACTGGGAAGAGGAAGAGAACAAGACAGGAAGAGGCTAAGATTGCAGAGGAAGAGGTGGAAGAAAGGGAAGCGATCGCGAGGAAGAGATGGAGATTACAACAAAAGAAGATGAAAAAGAAGAGAAAGGAAGAGATCGAGGAGGAGCAAGAGAATGAGAGTGAGACCAGTGAAGAGAGAGAACTGTGACAAAGGCAGAGACAAAAACTGAGGAAACTGAGAGGAGTGGTGAAGAAAGAATTTGACACTGAAATTGAGAAGAGGACAGTTACAGAAAATTGGACATGACACTCAAGAATCCAGAGTGAAAATAAGTCACTACAAGCCAATCTAAAGCTCAGCAAAGTGCTTGCTAGTTCTAAACGTGTTAGCGTTTGTGGAAACATATGTGCAGGTCACAGTGTCAAACAAAACCATCATCTACTTCCTCTCTGTCAGTCACCCTGCTCCTCTGAGCTGAGACGGGTCCATTTAAGCCAATTAGACCCACTTCTCCTCCCTTATCCAACCTTCCATCTCTCTCCAGTCTTCAGTCATCCCAGCAGGCCTTAAACACACACACCGGGCCTCCCCAAGCAAATATTAACTCCACACACTTTCAGGACGGCCTACATTTACCCAGCCAGGGACTTGGGCACTTATTCAGAGAGTTTGAACACATTTAGGAAATCCTGTTAAGAGCTTTGGACAAGAGCACACATGTTTATTTATATCTCACGCTCTTGGTTTAGTCTCGCAGTCTCACTTTATTTTCACTGAACTTCCCTTAACGGACAAACTGAAGCGTGTAGCGGCGAGGATACTGTTGTTTTGGTGTTAAGAACCATCTGTTGCTTCTAAGGCCGTGAGCACTGGACATTTTATCAGGATTATGAAAGCCAACATGTTAATATTTGCGAAAATTCAATTTAAAACCACAGTAATCTCATTAGCGCTCATAGTCAACTGAAGCTCAGCCTATGAGATGCTAATCGATGTGAAAAAGAGCGTGTTATAATTTAAGTGTTGTTTACGATCCTCATGAGGAGGTTTATCAAACATAATTAACGCTGACACTCTGCACATATAAAATATTTGAATTTTAAATATCTAGTGGGCGTCCATAACAGCTCAGCAAGGAATATGAACAATTTCTCAGTACAGCAAAAGAAAAACTGTTTTTGTTATGTGTGAGACAATGGCTATAGTAGGTTTGGAACAGAATACTAGCTACTGTGCAGTATATACTGTATACTCCATACTAGTTAAAAAATGTTACAGTAAACATTTCAAATGTTTATACGCTACACTAGTTTCACATGACATCATTACGTTCAATAAGGCAACTTTTTAAAATCCAGTTTTATATAAAAAAAAGCGAAGGCAATTCCATTAAATAATCAACAAAGGTGTTAAAAATAAAAACTTCTGGTTTGTTTGTCCTACTGGAAATGGAAGGTTAGTTGAGAGCATTGCATTGTGGGATACATAAGCCCACACACTGTGCTCTGTTGTAAATTGCAAATTTAGCATGCTGTTCCAAACATAGTGGTATTTACAAAACTTACCTACAGATGTAGACAAAGGAAGACATCAGAACCGATATGGGACCAGCGGAGATCCAGGAAGATGGAGGAAAGAGAAATAAAAAGATTTTATTAGATTTTGATTATGAGTAAAATATATTTAAAACAATAAAATAAAATAAAATAAAATAAAATAAAATAAAATAAAAACCCTGGACATTGAAACTACTCACTTGCCAGCATTTTTTATTTTTATTTTTCAGAGGCAATTCAGACCCTGAATGAGACTGGCCTTCTATCTGAATGTGCAAATACTTCTTTAGTATCTTGATCTACACACACACTCATCCAGCCCTCCCTCTAATAGCTGCTAGGGCTTTGACCTATGGCTGGAGGAGAAACTCACTCTCTCATTGACTGTCTCTCAGTTTCGTTTTGCCTGCTGGGAGTCTTACGGTTCTGTATTATTATTCCATTTCTCCAGCAAAGAAAAACAAACCATATTCTGCTGGGGAGGCATCTAAGCTCTAGGCTAGAGCAGAACATGAGAACACAGGTCAAAAACTGTGTGTGTGTGCATTTGACATACATGAGCGTCTCTTACCCAGAATTCAAAATGATCTCAGTACACAAATGGAGGACGCACATGCAAAAAACACATCCCTCATTAAATTAAGCAACTAGAACAAGCCAGCAAGAGATTTTTTTTTCCTAAGCGTTCTTCGGTGTGACTAAATGAGCTCGTCAATGCCCCCAAAATGTCACTAGCAATCAGCGGCAAGAGACTTCATAAGTGGCGGCATTAAAGACACATCCAGAAGGCAATGACTGTGGCTTGCAGAGATAAACTCGGCTCAGTCTGCCTTTAAATTCTGCACCGGAAATCTCCAGCCATTGTGCTGTGCTGATTGGAGCATTACAGCACCTGCTCTGAAATGATTCAGGCAGATTTACAGACGCCCCGCTGCATGAACGACAAGTGGTTGAGAAGTTCACGTCTCACTCTATGAATTTTCAAAAACGAAGTGCGATTATAGACTTGTTTGCATTAAAGTAGATGTTTTCCCATTCTCTTCTGCAAACAGAACAGACAAGCAGCAATATAATGGCCCAGATTTGACCAGTTGTGATTGGCTGATATCTATGACACGATCCAATCACATATCTCTACTTGTTTTGCTAGGAAATGCATTAATAGATCAGATCATTAGCAGACAGACAGTACAGGAACAACCTGCATACGAGGCACAATGTGATCTCAGCACTTAAAGCAGTCGTACAGCCGAATGGAAGAATGCTTGGTGTAAGTGCATGTATCTAGTGTCAGGATGTAGTTGTTTTGTTTAGGCTAGCATGCAGCATCAATCAGGAATAAACATCAGAACAAACCAAATCGCTCAGGAAGGGATTTTGTTGCCAAGTACGACAAAAAAAGGGAGAAAGATGGCACCAATGTGAAGAGAAAGACAAGACGAAGGACAGAAAACAAGAGGGGAGGCATCCAGCGCTGCCTACAGGCCAAATCTATGCAGGATCAAAGTGCTGTGCTGCAGGTCTTTGTTGTGGACCTTCTGCTACGCCGCAAACACACACATGAATGTGACTGATCTGGAGACCGTGGGGTAAAGGAAGTGCCAAATCGACCCCACTGGGCACTGACATTGTGACAAACAGTGCAATTGCACATGTATAATTCATCTTCTCTTATGATTCATTTATTTCTTTCGCTCTCCATGCTAGCGCAAGGAGGTCTTCCAGCACACTGTAAACACACGTTTCCTATCCGAAAGTGTCGAAACCATACACTTCTACTATATAATGCTAATTATAATTGCTGAAAACCTAAAATATAAATAAATATATTTATATATAGGATAAATAAACTAACAACAGCAACAACAAAAACAACAACAACAACAATAATAATAATAATAATAAAAATAATAATGGCAACAATTTAATTTTAATTATTTATTAATTAAAAAACATTTTTAGTAGTATAGTTTTTGAAATATATTTAAATGTATTTTATATATGGGATAAATTATTAACAATAATAATGATAATAATAATGACAACGACAACAATTTTGATTTTAATTATTTTAAAACATTTTTTAAAAAACATAATAATATGTATTTTATAAACATCAAACTAAAACATATTTATTAAAATATTTATGATCAAAATTAAATCAGTAACGAGACTGTGATCACAAACTGCTTCGAAGGGCCACTGCAATACCAAATTTAAGAGCATTGCTTAAGAACATTCAGAACTCACTTCAAAGGTTGATACAAAAGTTATTTAAATCTTGAGTTGAACTTAAATGAAACGGCAATATTTGACAAATGAGGATAGGCTAACCGCGGGACCCGGCCAAAAAGCTTTTAAAAAAGACACAGCTCATGAAGAGAGTTAATCACACATACAGCATACGTCAGTCGCCCGATTGGCAGCCTACACCACATTTATTTCAACCGAGCAAACATTACTTGAAATATTAAACTCCAAAGCCAAAACGTCGGCATAAACCCTTTTACGCGGGGGCGGCGGAAACGGTGCACAGTGGGCCTATGTTGAAAACATGGGAACGGTGCATTCGAACAATCTCTAGAAACCCTCATTTGTTTCAGCTTAAATAACATACAGCGAATCCTTTGAAGTGCACTCATTCGCTGTGATGTAATCTGTCGCTCTGTTCCATTTCATTTTGTTGATTATTTCCATCGCCCTGGCAACACGGCCCAGGCCAGACAGACTTTGACCAATCTCCGCTTGGGATTGGGTGTTTATTTTGGAATCGGGCTGGTAATAATTCAATATGCGGATGCCAATTTCGAGGCAGTCATAATTACTTCCTTTTCGTTGCCTGATGTTATTTTTGGTGCCACCGGCCGCTGGCCAGGGCTGAACGTCGCTGTCAGGGCCCACGGGGGAGCGGCCCAGCCTGGCTGTGGTTCTTGGCTGGGATCCCCGAGGACTGGAAGTCTAAATCTCAACCTCATGGTGCATTAGCTTTGCAGAGAACAACGCGCACGGCTCTTTGTTGTCCCTTGTTTGCTTTCTTGACGTTCTGTTCCTTCCGGATCTTTCTTATATAATGGGGCTTTTCCCCAGACTCGACCAGTCTTGCCTCGCTCCTTGAGTTTGGTTTAAATGAATGACAAAGCTCAGATGGTCTGTGGTGTGTGTGTGTGACACAGGTGTGTGTTCGTAATAAAGTGAAGACACATGTGGGGCGAAGCAGGATAAGGACTTAGTGGTTAAAACAAAGACGTTACTGTGGCAGAGGGAACAGTTGAAATGTGTTAAACACACACTCATAAAGAAAATGAACGCTAGGAAGACATCTGCTGAGGTGAAAAAAGGTCTAATTAGTGCTTGCTATGAACATGTGCTATTACTTTTCTGAAAAACTGAACTTAATTGTCTGGTGGACGATAAAATGGGCAGGAAAAAAATCCAGTTTTTATATCAGATTGGAGACTCAAGCTGTATCTATSTATCTATCTATCTATCTATCTATCTATCTATCTATCTATCTATCTATCTGTCTGTCTGTCTGTCTGTCTGTCTGTCTGTCTGTCTATCTATCTATCTATCTATCTATCTATCTATCTATCTATCCCACACTTATCTATTAATCCATCCATCCATCCATCCATCCATCATCACACACTTATCTATTAATCCATCTGCCTGTCTGTCCCTCCATCCATCCATCCATCCACACACACATTCATCTATTCATTCATCCATCCATCTGTCTGTCTATCACACACCCGTCTATTAATTAATCCATTCATCCATCCATCTGTCGGTCCGTCCCTCCATCCATCCATCCACCACCCACCCACCCATTCATCCACACACTCATCTATTCATCCATCTATCCATTCACACACTCATCTATTCATTCATCCATTCATCCATCCATCCATCCATCCATCCATCCATCCATCCATCCATCCATCCACCACACACCCACCCACCCATCCATTAGTCCATCCATCCGTCCATCCATCCATTCATCCACCTCCCACCCATCAATCCATCCATACACTCATCTATTCATTCATCCATCTGTCTGTCCAACACGCACCCATCTATTAATCCATTCATCCATCTATTCATCCATCCATCAGTCCGTCTGTCCACCATCCATCCATTCATCCATCCGTCTATCCATTACACACTTATTTATTAATCCATCCATCTGTCCGTCCATCCATCCATACATCAATCACACACTTATCTATTAATTCATTTATCTATCCATCCATCCATCCATCCATCCGTCTATCTGTCCCTCTCTCCCTCCATCCATCCATCCACACACTCATCTATTCATTCATTCATCCGTCTGTCTATCACACACCCGTCTATTAATCCATCTATCCGACCATCACACACTTATCTATTAATCCATCCATCCATCCATCCATCCATCCATCCATCCATCCATCCATCCATCCATCCATCCATCCATCCGTCCGTCCCTAAATCCATCCATCCATCCATCCATATATATATACAACCACACAACCATCTATTCGTTCATCCATCCGTCAATCCATCCATCTGATCGTACAATATTTGCCTAGTGGACGATAAAATGGGCAAGAAAAAAGAACTGAACAAGACAAGTGCATACGAATCGTACACATCTGAAAAACTCTATAAAACAACATTGGAAGGTTTAAATGCCAACAAAACAATGAATTAAAGATCCAAATTGATTCTTTTAGTGCTCCTGTGCTATAAAACTCTAAAAGCATCAAAGCAAAAGCATTCAAACTGCATGCAGAAAGACCTGTAGAAAGCTTTCATACGTGTGTTTGTGTGATAAGGTCCAGAGGTGTAATTCGTGTCGAACGCACAGTTATCACCTCTGGTCACTCCACAGCTGCGAGCTGGGAAAACTGATGACCTGTGCTGACCTTTGACCTGTGTGGGAGAGTGTACAGCACTTAAGATGATCTATACTGACATCCGGCATCAACGTTCCTTCTCTTTCAGAACATTTCCTCACCATAAAACACACCACTCATGCCAGATTTCATTAGCTATAGATGGTTAGTTCTGATTAATTAAAGCTTTGAACATGAATTGATGCTGTTAATACAAGAATATGCATGAAAAAAAAAACGTTTTTTTTTTTTTTAAACTGACTTTTTAATAAATAAAAAGAAATAAATAAATAAAATTCTATATTGTTATTTATCTGTAATTTATTAAATTAATAACATTTTATTGTAACATTTTTTAAAAGTAAATCTATAAATTGAATATAATATTGATTATAATAACCCTCCCCCCCAAAAAAAAATATATATATATATTATTAGTAGTCTAGTATCTCACATGGAATTACTAATGTCACGGACAGGGGTCACAAGGGGATTGTATTATCCCTGGTNACATTTTATTGTAACATTTTTTAAAAGTAAATCTATAAATTGAATATAATATTGATTATAATAACCCTCCCCCCCCAAAAAAAATATATATATATATTATTAGTAGTCTAGTATCTCACATGGAATTACTAATGTCACGGACAGGGGTCACAAGGGGATTGTATTATCCCTGGTGATAAAACTCCTCTCGCTGCATGGTAGTGTGGCACGGCTTTTGCAACCCTGCAATTACCCATAATCCTTAGCTTTCTCTCTCTCTCCTCCTCACATGTCTTCTTTAGACGTTCAGGAGAGTCTATCTCATGGCTCAGAGCTCAGGTTCTGGCTGAAGTCATGGTAGTGCGCAATTACAGGGCAGCGGCCCGCTGGTCTGCTCCACCTAAATACCAACCAACCCCTCCTCTGCCCCGATCTACCCGCCTGGCATCCAGCTGGGCAGGGATGGGTGTATCTGAACCTCACATCTGTAGCTCATAGAGCTGAGGGGACGGAGAAACCAGACAGGAAGTACGACATGGAACAAGAGGTCTGAGTAAAGACTGTCTGTATAACAGTATGAACTATTATAATATGATTTTAATAAAGAATCAAAGAAAGACTAAACAGAATTTAGCAACAATATCCTGTTTTTAATCAAAACGATTGAACCGATTACTCACATTTTGGACAAATACAATACAAATACTATACTAATAAAAATATATAATTTTATATAACATATAATATTTAATTTTATAACCATATTAATTGAAAAACTCTACAGAACAAAATAAATAATATGTCACACAGTTAAAATAGTGAAAACTTGAAATGTACCATACCAGTTTTAAGCTAAATCTTGATTTTGATTAAAATCTGCATTAGCCTCCACTTAGTGATAATAATAATAATACACTTTTTTAATTTAATTTAATTTTGTTTTTTATAATTGTCTTTTTATAAAAAAAAAATACATTTTTTAAGTAGTAAACTATACAGAACACTATAATAATAATAATAATAATAATAATAATAATAATAATAATAATAATAATAATAATAATAATAATAATAATAATTAATAATAATAAAAATGTGTAGACATTTTATAAGTGATAAACTTTACATAACATAATAATAATAATAATAATAATAATAATAATTTATATATAATTTGCTTCCTATAACCATATTAACCAAGAAACTATTATTTTATTATTATTATTATTATTAAATTTTATTTTTAAATGTTAATTTTATTTCAATTGTTATTTATTTTAATTTGTAGCGATTTAGTTTGCTTTTTATTATCACTTTTTAGACATTATAAGTGATAAACTATACAGAACCTAATAATAATAATAATAATAATAATAATAATAATAATAATAATAATAATAATAATTAATAATAAATAATACAAATGTGTAGACATTTTATAAGTGATAAACTTTACATAATAATAATAATAATAATAATAATAATAATAATAATTTATATATAATTTGCTTAAAACTTTACATTTAATAATAATAATAATAATAATAATAATAANGTAGACATTTTATAAGTGATAAACTTTACATAATAATAATAATAATAATAATAATAATAATAATAATAATTTATATATAATTTGCTTAAAACTTTACATTTAATAATAATAATAATAATAATAATAATAATTTGTAGACATTTTATGTGATAAACTATATAGAACATTATAATTATAATAATACTTTATATATAATTTGCTTCTTATAACCATATTAACTGAGAAACTAGACATTTTATTATTATTATTATTATTATTATTATTATTAAATTTTACTTTTAAATGTTAATTTTATTTCAATTTTTATTTATTTTAATTTGTAGTGATTTAGTTTGCTTTTATTATCATTTTTTAGACACTATAAGTGATAAACTATACAGAACATAACAACAACAACAACAATACTGATATTATATTTATTAGCTTTTTATGTTAATTTTTATACATTTTATAAGTGATAAATTATACAGAATAATATAATATAATATAATATAATATAATATAATATAATATAATATAATATAATATAATATAATATAATATAATGCTTCTTATAACCATATTAACTAAGGAACTACACGTTTTGATAACTCATTAGTGTTTATTATTATTATTATTATTATTATTATTATTATACATTACATAATTTTTTATTTTTTTATTTTTTTATTTTAATACAGATTCATTCAGAAAGTTCATTATTAAGGGCCCTTAGTCAAAATTACAAAGTTTGCAAAAATGTATCTTGTTTTTTTCCTTCCGGATATTTGCAAATATTTCCGTACGACTGTAATGAATTTCAACACTGAGTGCTTTTGTTTAGAGGTGACTGCGTTGTATTTCCCAGTCTAGATGGAACATTTTCCCCCCGTATGTAAACATACTCCAGATGCCTTGTGCTTTTCCAGTGTAAATAAAAAGGGCTATCAAAGTGGATATTTCCTCCATTCCCCACCATTTGCCTAATCCCCGATGAGCCACTGGAGAAAGGAATACATTATGTGTGTATACGCTAGCAGGTGGTGTGTGTGTTAGTGTGGGGTGGGTGATGCATGTGACATTGGTTTGCTGGCATATGTGCATCTGTATATGTGTGTGTGTGTGCTGTTTTGAAAGTAAACACCCTGTACACAGAGCTTGTTGTTTTGCTGTTTTCTGCGTCTTAATGATTTACGAGTATTGCATGTTTTTTGCAGCGAAAGCATGGTTTGCGGATAAATGCAGAGGCGCTTAAAAAAAAAAAACTGTGTGTAAAGTGCATATCTTTTATGAGCGTGTGCACGAGTGTGCGAGCGTTTAAAAGCGTATTAGAGTGACTCATGCGGGGAAGCTCTCTCTACCCCGGGGAGTTGACCGGGACTCTTGATGCAGCTTACTGCTAAGGATTATTTCATCCAATCTGCTCTAATAACAGATAAACGCTCCCCACTGCTCAGGCGAGCTGAGGACCCACTCACTCCAGCCTCTCTGAGGACCTGCTTCCTTTCTACACACCAGCTCCCACATTCCACAACAGGAAGTCTTTCCTCATTCAAATATGGGCACCTTGAAGGGCAGAAACATACACATTCTTTCATTTCTGGGATAGATCCTCTTATCGTCAGAGGGTAGAATGGAGGAACATGTCTGGTTTTATTCACTTTATTCACTCAGACAAAATAAGAAAGTAAAGTGGTTCCTTGGCATCTAAATAAATAAATAAATAATTTGTTTGTTTTTAAAAATGTTATATTTAGTTAATTAAATTAAAGTTACTTTGCCTTCTGTAATTGTAGTATGTAATATTTTCATTCATAACCTTGTATTTACAGAATCTAATAAATAAATATTTTAATAAGTTGTGAACTGAAATTAAATTTTATTTATTTATATGTTTGTTTGTAAAAATGCTACATTCTGATCGTTAAATTAAATTTAATTTCCCTTCTGTAACTATAGTATGCATTTTCATTCATAACATGTATGTAAATAAATAAATAAATAAATAAATAAATAAATATGTTAAAAATGTGAAAACTTTTTTGTTATTTATTTGTTTGTTTGTCTGTAAAAATTGTACATTTAAATATACTAAAATAAATTAATTCATTATTTCAAATAAACAAATAAAATATTTTTCTTCTGTAATTGTAGTATATATTTTCATCCATAACCATGTAATAACAGAATCTACTAAATAAATAAATATTTTAAAAAGTTGTAAACTGAAACTATTTATTTATTTGTAAAAATGTTACCTTTAGTTAATTAAATTAAAGTTAATTTCCCTTCTGTAACTGTAGTATATAATATTTTTATTCATAGCAACGTATTAACAGAATCAAATAAATAAATATTTTTAAAAAATGTACACTGCAATTACATTATTTATTTGTTTGTAAATAACTTAATTAACTAAATTAAGTTAAGTTAATTTTCCTTCTGTAATTGTAGTAATATTTTAATCCATAACCATGCATTAACAGAGTCTAATAAATAAATAAATGAAAAAATATTTTAAAAAGTTTTAAACTGAAATTAATTTTTTATTTGTTTGTAAAAATGTTAAATGTAGTTAAAGTTAATTTCAGTTCTGTAATTATAGTATGTAATATTTGTATTCATAACAATGTATTAACAGAAAAAAAAAACAAAAACAAATAAACAAACAAATAAAATCCTAAATATACTCCAAAATACAGAAATCACTTTGGAAAAAAAAAAAAAAAAAAAAAAAAAACTTAAACAAAATAAATAAAATAAAATAAAATAAATACATAAATAAATAAATAAAAATAAATAAAATAATAGTAATAATAAAAAGATAAATAATAATAATAAAAATTTAAAACATAAATTCAAATCTCAGAGATATGAATATAAACTCAAAATATTTAACTTTTAGCATTTCTACTTATACTTTTTAATTTTAATTTTTTTTCGCCCTCGGAATACATGAAATTTACGTTAATTCCTAAATACATCAAATTAGAGAACTCCATTAAATCTCCTGAGCTACACTGTAAAAAAACGATGTTATAGTTCCTATAGATTTAGGTGAGCTTTATAGCAGCAGCAGCCCACATAGATTGTTTTCTAAAGAACCATACGACAAAAACCTCTTTGTGGAACAAGCCAGTATTTCCTACAGCATTAAACTGCAAACACCTTGATTCTGAAGAAGCTCTATCCTCAGCTAATCAAAAATGGAGGGGATAATGCAGAGCGAACAGGCTTCATTTTAAATGCAAAGCAGGAACATGACATCTGCTGCTACCTCAGGACTGCCAGTCTAGCCAGGGAAGTCAAGTCTGACTCTGCTATGTGTCAAAAACATTGAAAAACGCAGCATAGATTTCAGTCAAGTCCATCCTACTCTGTCTCCACCTTCAGCGTGTCTCAGCTGTTTCATGTTCACAAACTGACAGGCCCGCAGGCCTCGGGCAAAGAGGGTCCGAGCGGGAGCTCGTTAACCAGCGAGCAAGTGTCAAACCGGGGCAGCTCATCAAATCCAGACCCTGGCTTCACCTCGGCCCGGTGGATGTCTGTTCGCCTGGGGCTGAAGAGAGATCCTGCAACTTTGCTGTGCTTACAAAACCAATTTTAGTGCTAGAAATAAGTAATAAACTGGACGTGTCATGTCAAAAGATCAGCAGAAACCTGCTCCTTTTTGCCTCTAGGGTTTGGTCAGTGAGAAAATGTTTGCTGTTATGCTCTAGAAGTTTTACTAGTGCCTGATAACGCTACGGTTCGTGACTTGCTCCAACTTTCCACGCCGCTAACTTACACCTAGCGCTTACTCATGTGTCACACGGCCTGATAACATCATGATCGCTGACATGCTGCTGCTTTCCAAGCTAGTATGTCATGACTAGTACTAAAAGGTGCAAAGATAAACCTTAACAAAGAGCGCACAGCAAATAGCCTGACGATACGGCGCAATCGTGTTACCTCCTGCTAGTGAGGAGGAGATTTCATTACTTTCTGGCTAAAGATCTTGGCAGAGGCAATAAATACTCACACAGAGGAGAAGAAAAGTAAAAGAGAAAGACTGAAAACTCATTGGCTGGCATCCAGGGGCCCTGTTTTGCTATTCTTCTCAATCCTGCCCGAACGCTCCACATGGCAGGCTGCCAGCGAAAAAGAGGGAGCGTTATCACTCCACCTCTCTTTTTATGTGTTTAGCTTTTCTCGTCTTTTGTTTTCTTACTCTTTCTCAGCTGTGCACACTAAACCATTCAGCGCTACTTCACATTACAGTAGACCTGTTATCAAGGCAAAGGCTTTAATGTGTCTCAATTAAAATCTTAACCCATTATGTCTCAGACGAGCAGCTAGCGGCCTACTAACTTCTAGGCCACGTTCATAGGAAAACTCAGTTTTAACAAGGCCGGAAGTGTGGCGTAGCCTCCCCCCGAAAAGACAGAGAGGCTCATTTCTGGGCTTCACTCTCCATGAGCCAGATGACAGGTAATTAGCCTGAGCTATGCAGCCCGGCACAGACAATGCCACCCTCATAAGAGCCTGGCATGACCACTGGCACGCACCGGGCGTATGTCGGCCGACGCCAGGATGGAGCGCCTGGTCCTTATCTGCCTGGGATTTGGAAGAGTGACTGGGCGGTTGGTAGAGGATTTGGGGTGGAAAGAAAGACGGAGCAACAACAGGGGGGTCTCACTCAACATTTATGACGAGTACCTCTTAAAAATATAAAATACCAAAACATATAAAATATGAAAATTAATATAAAATTTTAAATATTATATCATACTACTATATAAAATATTATCCAAATATTAAGAATGTTATTTTAGTGTAATTGAGATATTATAACAGTTTTAATTAATATTCTGAAATAGCCTCATATTTTCCATTTTTATTTTCAATAAAATTTGTATTAATTTAGTAGCATTTTTGTAGTTTTTTTATTGTTTAGATTACTTTTGTCATTTTCATTTAAGCTATAATTATTTTAGTATTTCAAGTTAACACTAAATTAAATGAGAAATTAGCTTAAATTACCTTTTTATACTTTATTTTTTTAGTTAACACTTATTTAAAAATATTATTATTATTATTATTATTATTATATTTATTTTTGTTTATTATTTATTTGTTTGTTTTTATAGTTGTAGTTTTAGGTTTAGTAAACTATAACAATAATAATAATAATAATAATAATAATAATAATAATAATAATAATAATAATAATAATAATAATAATATATTAGTTTAATATATGAGCTTTATAGAAGCTTTAGTTTTTTTACTTTATGTTTTTAGTGAACATTATTTATTTATTTATCTGTTTGTTTTTATTATGGTTTTAATTATAATAATAATAACAATAACAACAACAACAACAACAACAACAACAACAACAACAACAACAACAACAACAATAATAAATTAGTATTTCAAGTTAAAACTAAATTAAAATGAGCTTTATAAAAGCTTTACTTTTTTACCTTGTTTTTAGTTAACATTTATTCCAAAAATATTTATTTATTTATTTATTTATTTCCCATTTAACAACTAAGTTACCCCTGAAAAATATTATATAATAAAAAAAGCTTAAATAATTGTAGAAAATTAAACATTTTATAATACTGAAAAATACTATCCAAATACATAGTGTTAATAGTGTTATTTTAGTATCACAGAGATACTATTACATTTTTTAAATAATATTTTTAATTAGTTTTTACTTTAATTTTTTCTATTTTTATTTCTATTGAAGTCTTAAAGCGTATTTTATTTCATTCATTCATTCATTCATTCATTTATTGGATTTAGTTTTGCATTTAGTTGAAAGCTTTGATCCATAATAAATAAGTAATGCATATTTGTTTCTACGTCCAACTCAATTTCTGTGAGGAAAAAAATATTATATAATGAAGATGTACATAAACTATAGAAAGCAAAAACCGCCACAAAACGAATGAATAAAGCACAAAGAGACCCAGAACAAATGATTAACACACTTCTTTAGATCCCGACAGAATGACCAAGATCCATCTTTCATCCTGGCTTGGGGCAACAACTCACAATCCCTTCCCCGTCTGTGGGGAGCTGGACGAGCAGCGGCCCATCTGAGTGAGGAGCAGATCAGCTGGTCACGGAGCAGCAGCTGATAGGTTAATCAGCCTTCCAGCCATCGTCTCTGATTATAGAATTACACCCCATCCGCCATTTATCTCACACCCGAGGCCTGGCGCTCAGACCTGTGGGGCTTACGGCGGATGGATGGAGAGAGTGGGATGGATGAGGAGGGAAGGGGGTATCTATCCCTCCCCTGGTCCCTGAGGGGTAGAAACTGAAGAGATGGAACAGTGGAGGAAGAGAAGGCAGCAGGTGCAATGGAATCCAGATCTCATTGCATTATGCATGCCAGCAACAGTGAGACCAGGGGTTGAATGATGATAGATGCACCCATGGTCGGCCAGCAGGGGCGGAGGAAAGCTGGGAAAGGGGCGAGAGAAAAGGTGGGAGTCGGGACTCGTTGGTAAAATAGCCCCAAGCTGAGGTTGAGAGGTTAAGGATGTCGAATCATGGGATCACTTTAATCAGTTGCTCTTATACATATTAGTAAGATTTTTTTTTAAATAGATTTTATTCAGCGTTATATTCAGCAAAAGTGAGTACAAACATTTAGAATTTTACAAAAGTTCGCTACTTTGAAGAAATGCTGTTATGATACACTTTCTAGTCAGCAAAAATTATTATTATTTGCATAAAATATTAGCGTTTCCAAAAATATTAAACAACACTATTGTTTCAAATGTTAATAATAAATGTTTCTTGAACAGCAAAATAGCATATCAGGAGGATTTCTGAAGATCATGTCATACTGAAGACGGGAGTAATGACTGATGAAAACACAACTTGGCAATAAACTAAACTAAACTAAACTAAACTAAACTAAGCTAAGCTAAGATAAACTAAAATAAAATCAATTTTCAAAAAAAAAAAAAAAAAAAAACATGCAGCAAAAAATGCAGCCTGTGTTAAACAAACAAACAAAACAAAACAAAACAAAACAAAACAAACAAACAGTAATTTTTAAATTGTAATCATATTTTACAATATTACTATATTATTGGTGAAACAAACAAACAAATAAATAAACAACCAATAAATAAATAAATAAAATACTCATTTTAAATTGCAATAATATTTCACAATATTACTGTATTTTTCAAAATAAATGCAGCCTTGGTGAAAGAAAAAATTAAATAATCATTTTAAATTGTAATAATATTTCACAATATTACTGTATTTTTCAAAATAAATGAAGCCTTGGTGAAACAAACAAACAAACAAACAAACAAACAAATAAGAAAATAATCATTTTAAATTGTAATAATATTTCTCAGTAATACTGTATTTTTTAAAAATACATGCAGCCTTGGTAAAAATAAATAAATAAATAAATAAATAAATAAATAAATAAATAAATAAATAAATAAATAAATAAATAAAATTTTTTAAATTGCAATAAATCACAATATTACTGTATTTTTCTAAATAAATGAAGCCTTGGTGAAACAAACAAACAGACAAATAAATAAAATAGAAATCAATAATTTTTTAAATTGTAAGAATATTTCACAATATTACTGTATTTTTCAAAATAAATGCAAGCTTGGTTAAGATGTTCAAAAAATGAAATAAAATAAAATAAAAAAATAAAACAAAACAAAAAAACAAAACAAAACAAACCTCAAACTACCTCAATAATATTATATACTGTAATAATACCAAAAAAAATATGGGTTAGTCATATTGCACAATGCAGATTTTTGTCCAATCAAAGACAATAAGCCGAATAAGACAAATGCCCTTCCCCCAATATTACCTGCAACCAAACAGCAAGTGGCAAATCACAGTCATGCCTGAAACCACTAAATCCTATTGAATAAAAGGTAAGAGACAGTCGATATGTCTTCAAACTTCAAGTTTCAGCAGAACATATGCATGAAAAAAACTGCACTCATCATTATAGTCTCCAGGTTCTTCCAAAAACCACTGTTGAATAGGCCTGGTCTTAAGTCTAGCCCTGCCAGAGAACTAGTTATCTAAACTTGCTGATTTCAAAAACAAACATCAAAGTAAAGCCTATAACGCTCTTAAGCAAGCACACAACCACCCATAATTTCAAAGAACCTCTGAGGATCAATGGATGAATCTTCTACATCAAAGCTACTTGAATTGGAGCCTCATTGATTTTTGTTCAACAACATTATAAGCCATTTTTCTCCGCTTCTTCGTTTCGGGCTCTCTCTTATTTTAAGAGTGAGCATCTTTAACCAACTGTCTGGATAATTGAGACTGTGACACAGATGGCGAGGTCGAAACTGATTACATTGAGAGATTTATTATGAAATAGTGACAGCCAACCAAAAGAGCGACAGAGAGCGAGAGAGAGAGAGAGCCAGAGAAAGCCTCCGCTACTAAGCAGCGTAATAACCTCCTAAATCACATTTGACATTTTAAAGGTAGACACAGAAACCGTGCCGGCCAATATCTGAGGTCCGATATTAAAGTCCTCCTCGGCCTCTAATCTCATTGCTTTTGTTTGACAATCCTCCATATGAAGTTCCCCCTCACCTCCACCCCTGCGCTAGCCTCCGTCCTCCCCGGGGACCCCCATCCCATCAGCCCCCCTTTTCTCTGCCTCGCTCTCCAGCTCTCGCCCTGACACCGGTTGCTAATGGGACCCGCTTCTGAAGGCCCGCCGCCGGCTACAAGAGGATGCCGAGACCCCTTCTGTTGCATCCTGGTTAAATATGCACATGCTTTGCAGAGCGAGAGGCGGATGAGGAGGGCTCTTTGTACTCGGTAAACAGTACAGAGGTTGTTAACTGTCTCTGGGCTAATCCGCTAGACTCCAGCTGCCCGCCTGGAACCATTAGGGCTGTCGGGCCGGGGTCAGAACACGGGCTCTTACAGAGACGCAGAGAATCTGCATTGAAGAGAGACAAGAGAGGAATGATTCGGCCTCTGTCGAGGGGGGCGTTTAGCATATTGTGCCGCTTGTTGCAGCCTGTCCAAACCAAATCTGGATTTTCAGGATGAAAACACACACAAAGCGAGATTTCAAATCGTAACAAAGCAGCTCAGCAAACATGGATATTTTATATATATATATATATATATATATATATATATATATAGATCTATATACATATATATATATGTATATACANGGATATTTTATATATATATATATATATATATATATATATATATAGATCTATATACATATATATATATGTATATACATATATGTATATATATATATATATAAACAATTCATTCAAGGACTCAAAACCAGGATTATTATAGTTAACTAAATGTAAAATACTAAAAAAGTCTTTAATTAATTGAAAAAAGTTAACTTAACTAAAATAGAACATGTATAAAAACTTTTTAAAATAATAAACTTAAAATAAAATAAAACATATTAAAAAAAAAAATATTTCAGCTTGTTGCCAAAACATTTGTCATTTCATTTAGTGTAACTTGATGTACTAAAATAACTAAAATAAAAATAAAACTGAAATAAAAATTACATAGACATATTTAGAGCAAACAAAAATGAGAAAAAAAAAAAAAATTACTAATCTAAACTAAAAACTGATTTTAAAACTAAAAACTGATAAAAACTAAACTTACTAAAACTAAAAAAAAATGATTCTGGGTGCCAAAGAAAACCAATATTTAACATTAAACTCTGAGCAAACTGTTTTGGTACAAACAAACAAACATAAACAAATATAACAAACAAACAAATATAAAATAATACAATTAATTAAAATAAATAAATAGATTTGAAAAAGGTACACATATTTACAAATTAAAATAAATAAAAACTTTAAAAAAGGTAGACATATTTAGAATTTAAAGTATAAATAAATAAATAAATAAATAAATAAATAAATAAGGATTGTATTTAATATTTTAAATATTATAAGCATTTTGAAAACGTTACAAAAAATATTGCATTTAGAAATCTGGTTTTACACTCTTTCATGCTGAAAATTAATATTTGGTTTCATCAGAAATTCATAAATAATAATAATAATAATATATATATATATATATATATATATATATATAGAGAGAGAGAGAGAGAGAGAGAGAGAGAGAGAGAGAGAGAGAGAGAGAGAATATTTTATTACAATACATCAAATTTAGAATAAATTTAGAATATTTTTAAATTAATAAAATACTTCTATTCACTCATTCATGTATCCATCTATAACATTGTGAAATATTACAATTTAAAATGACTGTTTTCTAATTATTTATTTATTTAACCCAGGCTGCTTTTATTTTGAAAAATACAGTAATATTGTCCATCTTCATCTATCTATCGATGATTCAGAATTATTTTCGAATATATTATTACTTTTTCAGGTAGGTTCCAAAAAGAAACAATTTAAAATAAAAATCACTAAATCACTATGGATTAAATATGTCTAATTTATTTTTTGTTTCTTACAAAAAAGTGTGAACAGCTGTAATATTTTTAAAAGATGTTACCTAAATAATCATCCAAGTAATAGTTAAATATCATTCTAGACAGAGCAACTAAAAAAAAAATCTGTTGCAATTCAAGGGTCTTATTGCAGTCTTTATGAATGATACAAAAAGAGGGACGTAACAACACACACACACACTCACTGCCCCACCCAGGTTGAGTGTGTTTTCACTAGTACAAAGACCTGAATGGCGAGTCGGTCCCCTGAGGTGAGAGGCCAAGAGACCAGAGACTGAATAAAGGGATGGAGGAGACCCACACAACAGGGCCCTTAATTAGTGTAGCACACACAGAATAATAATGAGCACTAATTACCTGTGCATGACACCAGCCATACGGACACAGACATGTGTGTGAGGTAGGACAATGCTATGACACCAACTGTGAGAGGATATGGAGCAAGCTCAGACAGACAAATTATAAAATGATCAGTCATGTCAGATTCGGTATAAATTCACAGCTCCTGCATAATGCATAAATAAATCTTTCAAATTCAAGTGCTATTTTGATGGCAAAGAAGAGAATAGAAATGAAAAAGACCAGCTAGTGCCTATCTGGCGTGTATGACAGCTCAGGATCCCTCCTTTCTCACTCTTTTTTTGTCTCTTACGCTCACTGTTTCTCTCCATCTCTCGGGTTTAATTGGTCCGCTGGGCACTTCCAGTGGCTGAGGGAATGGAGTTGACATGACAGCTTTCTCCTCTGAAAATAAATCACCCTACTTTCCTTCTAATAACACTTCTCACCACAATCAAAGCTCTTCCTCGTCAGCCTTAATTACACTCAAAATGAATCCCTAGAATTTATGGTCACTGGACTAAACAAACTATAACATATCTATCTATCTATCTATCTATCTATCTATCTATCTATCTATCTATCTATCTATCTATCTATCTATCATTCTTTCTGTCTGTCTGTCTGTCTGTCTGTCTATCTATCCATCCATCCATCCATCCATCCATCCATCCATCCATCCATCCATCCATCACCTATCTACCTACCCATTCATCCGTCATCTATCTATTCAACCTATTCAACCATCCATCCATCACACACCCATCCTTCCAACCACCCATCCATCCATCACACACCCATCTATCCATCTGTCCTGCCATCCATCCATCCATCCATCCATCCATCCATCCATCCATCCATCCATCACACATCTATCTATCTATCTATCTATCTATCTATCTATCTATCTATCTATCTATCTATCTATCTATCTATCTATCTATCTATCCGTTCGTCCATCCATATACCCATTTATCTATCCATCCGTATATCCACCACACACCAATTTATCCATCCGTCCATCCATTCATCCATATATATATACTGATCTATCCATCCATCCATGTATATCTATCTATCTATCTATCCATCCATCCACACATCCATCCACACATCCATCCATCACCTATCTACCTACCCATTCATCTATCTATTCACCTATCTACCTACCTAGTCATCTATCTATTCAACCATCCATCCATCCATCCATCCATCCATCCATCCATCCATCCATCCATCAATCACACACCCATCTATCCATCCATCCATTCATCCATCCATCCAGCCAACCATCCATCCATCCATCCATCCATCCATCCATCCATCCATCCATCCATCCATCCATCAATCACACACCCATCTATCCATCCATCCATTCATCCATCCAGCCAACCATCCATCCATCCATCCATCCATCCATCCATCCATCCATCACACATCTATCCACACATCTATTTATTCACCCACCCATCTATCCTTTCATCCGTCCATCCACATATTTCTACCTACCCATCCATCCATCATCCATCTAGCCATACATATACCCATCTATCTATCTATTCATCCATCTATCCATTCCTATAACCACCACAAACCCATTTATCCATCTGTCCATCCATTCAGCCATCCATATACTGATCGATCCATCCATCTATCCATCCATCCATCCATCCATCCATCCATCCATCCATCCATCCATCCATCTCTGTCCGTCCGTCCATGTATATATATCCATCTATCCATCCATCCACACATCTATCTACCTACCTAATCTATCTATCCGTATATCCACCACACACCAGTTTATCCATCTGTCCATCCATCTATATACACATACTGATATATCTATCCATCCATCTGTATGTCTGTCCATCCGTCTGTCCATCTATTCATCTATCCATCCGTATATCGTTCAATCAGATCTATCCCCATCTGTCTGTGTTAATTTCGTTGGGAAGATTACTTTCTCCAGAGTGATTACCCATAATCACGTGGAAATAAAACGTGGCATGGACAGCTTGCGTAACTAAATAACTTAATGTAATTAATCAACCCTCACATCATTATTTCACCTAAAATCAGTCTGTGCTGTTTTTTGTGGGTCAGTGTGAGTCTGTGGGTGGGCGGGGTTAATCTCAGGGGGACTGAAGCTTTTAGATGTTTCAGTAATCATCCCGCAGTGACCCGCCCCCTCCTCCTCTTTGACGAAGACATGTCAGCGCATGCAAACGACCAACAGCAACAACTGTCACAAACACACACACGCACACACATATACCGAGAGCTTCTTTTAGGCTCTCTAGTGAGCTGGTAAGCATATTGTCATTAAGGAGAACAGCTTGGTAAGGGGAGGTCTAATGTCTCTGAGGTTCATCTCAAGAGCTCTGCTGTAGCCCTCTGGAGTGCCATTTATTTACCTCACAATGACGGCCCTTACACACACACAATCCAACCAAAAACACATCCAAAACAGTGTGTGTGCCTGTAAATGTCCGACATAAGCGCAAATGTACACAGAGACACACATGCGCACGCAGTGAGACAGATGTTTTGCTCTTCCGGATTAGACAGAACATTACAGGAATCTAGATTTCACTATACATCCCTGCAGATCAGAGTACGTGAATAATGCACATTTCATTTTATTTTATTTTATTTTATTTTATTTTATTTTATTTTATTTTATTTTATTTTATTTTATTTTATTTTATTTTATTTTATTTTATTTTATT
>JAHKKF010518314.1:26984-52707 GCA_019740295.1 Labeo calbasu
ATTTTATTTTATTTTATTTTATTTTATTTTATTTTATTTTATTTTATTTTATTTTATTTTATTTTATTTTATTTTATTTTATTTTATTTTATTTCTGAATGCTGTCTGCCATCAGTTGAAAAAAAAGATAACCCTAACCCAATATTGCCATTGTTGACTTTGCATTAGGTTTGAAAGGACAAAATATTTTAACATTTAAAAAAAAAAATTTCAAGACTTCAACGACATCATGACAGAGTTGTATCAGCCTCCTATTCTTTTTCTCTGTCTATTCGGGGGAAATGGGGCTGAAGGAGTGTCTGGGTGGTCTAAACTGAAGGCAATCAGACACAGGCTGGGAAAGGGTGCTGTGAGGTTTGCGTGTGTGTGTGTTCATGCCTCTATGTTTCAGCCATATGAACAATTGTCTGTGAGGGTCTCAGAAACAGGGCTCTCCTGTTACCCCTCTTTATTTCTTTTCTCCAGCTCTCCATCCTTCTTTCTTCTCTTCTGAACTAAAGTTCCCCCTTATCTGGAGGTTTCACCGTATTGCCCTTTTGACATCTTTTCATCAGTACTAGAAAGAACAGAAGATTATTTATTTTCTCTCCTTTTCTCTCTGACGTGTAGTAGAACACCAGGTTTTACAAAAGAGGTGAAATGCCAAACTAAAATAAAATAATAAAATAAAAAATAAAATAAAATAAAATAAAAAATGTATAAAATAAAATAAAAGTTACATATGAAATACAAATTATTCATAAAGCAGCATGTATTAGTTTTCTGGTGAGACACTGAAATGGTTCTTGAAAGAATATATCAATTATAAATAAAAGCTTCAGAAACCAGACTTGAAAATCAAAGGCAACTTTATGTTTTGGATTCTAGCAGGTAGCGGCTTGTCTCAAAGCTCGGAAAACCAGATCAAAGAATGTTTGAGGAACTGCAATCTGACCGCACAAACACAGCCAAGGACACGCGTTTACACTCGGGTTCATATGCAGGCGAACGCGTCTCGTCCAATAAGCATTTAGAGTTGGAACTTTCGAAAAAACAAGTGTTACAAAAAGTGTTACAAGTGACTGCGATTAAGGAAATATATCTAAATCTACAATCTCTTAGGCCATATGGTTATATTTTCCTTGTGGCTGTGGCTGGTAGAGTCATTAATTACATCACTGCTCAACAGATTGAGAACATGTTCACCATGGTTGGAAACATTTCCTCATGACAAGAAAAAAAAGTACATGTGCTATACAAAAATCTGTCCAATCAAGAGACGGCACAGTAGAGCGTGACCCTTCAAAGCCGAGGACTGAAATAAGTGTGACTGGATTATTTTGGGAGGTACGTCCGCAAATGCTGTACAGAGATCTGTAAAGAGCCGAGCTATGGAAGGGCTGGATTATTTATGAGGTACTGTAAAAACAGCACTTAATTACAGTGTTTTGGGCTTTATAAATGACAGCCTAGTGGACTGGAGTTGTATAATTAAGGCAGGAGAAGCAGAGGCTGATGGAAGGAGGGAAGGACGGAGAGAGAGAGAGCAGATCTGTGGAGATCTGAGCTCTGATGTGGGATCTTGATGTGGTGGGGGACCCGGAACACACCCGCTATAGGGTGACATAGTGCTGTGGGGGCGAGTGTGTGTAGAGTGAGAGATTATGTACGAAAAACACACAGTGTATGCAAAAACCTAAGCACTTTTAGCCTCTCTGATATGCTTTACAAAAATTACCATAAAAATATACAATAATACTATGACCGTTACAAAAAGCACTGTGGTGGTCCCATAGCAGAATGTTATCAGATGGAAATACAATGATATGGTTATAAACACTGAGTTATTTATACTGTGCGAAAGGTTACTCACAGCGACAGAATACATCGACAGAATCAGGTTAATAAAATAAAATAAAATAAAATAAAATAAAATAAAATAAAATAAAATAAAATAAAATAATACTATCATGTTATACATGATAAATAAAATAAATAAATAAATAAATAAATACTGTAGTAATACCATAGTACTATACAATAACACTATGACTGTTATTAAAAAAAAACACTGTGGTGGTCCTTCAGAGAATACTTAGTATAATGTTAATTTATACCATATTATTATTATTATTATTATTATTATTATTATTATTATTATTATTATTTATTAATTTATTTATGTAATAATAAATATGCATTTATTATTATTTATACTGAGTTATTTATACTGTACAAATGGTTACTTCATAGAATACAGTGAAAGAATCAGGTTACATATGCAAAATAAAATATAAAATAAAATAAAATAAATTAAAATAATACTGAAGTAACAAAGTACTATAATGTTACATATGCAAAAGAAATAAAAAATACAAAAATAAAAATAAATAAATAAATAAATACTGCAGTAATACCATAGTACTATACAATAACACTATGACTATATGGTGGTCCCATAGCTGAATGGTATTACAAGGAAATACCATGATATACTTAAAAATCCTGAGTTATTTGTACTGTACAAATGGATACTTCATAGAATACAGTAACATATATTAAAAATTTAAAAAAGAATAAAAATAAAATAAATAAAAATACTGTACTGTAATAATACCATAGTACTATTTTGTTAATGCATAATTTTTCTTATATAAAACTGTTCAAGTATACAGAATGTATTCATTGTTATATATATATATATATATATATATATATATATATGCAGGAATATATATGAATATGAAAACTGGTATTAACTAACACAAACGAACAACAAACAATACATTTATTACACTATTTATTCATCTTTGTTTATGTTCATAAAAATACAGTCGTTCAGTGTTTTCCCATGTTAGTTCACAGTGCATTAACTAATGTAATTAAGATTAATAAATGCTGTAGAAGTACTGTTTATTCTCAGATCATGTTGACTAATGTTAACTAATGAACATTGTAAAGTGTTACTAATATTTTTAAGGTGCGTGTATATAAACATTAAAATATTTATATTTAAAAACAAATATTTAAGCAAAAATTTCAAAATGTATTTCACATTTTTGCTACCATGTTATATGACTATTGTAATTAAACAGACTTTATAAGGTAATAGTTCTGATAAACACTATGGTACTACTATGGTACTTTTTGTAAAGCTGCTGTGCAATTTGCTGTCACAGCAGAGTCACAATATACATCTAATGCCACAGAGAAATAGAGGCATCATCCAAACGCTTAAAGGAAGGTCAGACATCTGACCTTGAAATCGCAGTGGACAGCAAACACATTCATTCACGTGCACACGCATCATGGGTGGCATCCTCTACTAAAGACAATATAAATCTGACCGAACCCCTTCACTAATGCATATAATGACAGAAAGTGCATTTAGGCAGGTTAGTGACTTGACCTCTGACCTTAGGGACACAGGCCCGGGGCAAACGGGTCCATCAGCGGGGCCCCTCTCTGTCCGAATGCGCTGCAGTTCGCATGTCCTTTAGGACACTGATAGATCTACTAATGATGCTCCATATTGAGCAGCCTTAACCTCCCCACAGCCCACTAAGACAGAGTTTAACTCAATGGACAGCACTCACGCCGGAATCAATACTGCTGTCTGCTAAAAGAGCTGCCAATCTTCAGCTTTTACAACAGCTTTCATTCAGAGCACAGGGTGTATCTGGTCTTGGAGGCTGAGTGTGCACAAAAATGTCCTCTGAAATACAGTACAACTTGGATGGTCTTCAGAAGTTTAAATTGATAAACAAATACATAAAAACCGCATAAAGGACAAAAGAGTTTAACCTTTTTTTAGTTTAAAATTCAGTGATCACAAACTGTGGTTGAAAGTAGCTAAAGTTTAGCATTGTTTCCAGCTAAGATCATTTTAAAACTGCCTGAAAAGTCCCACATTGATGCCATACTTAAAGAAAAGTGTAATATTAGCATCTTGAACACATGAGGGTTCAAGACTAAGACCAGCAGATCAGCCAAGGCTGGCTTAAGCAATTTTATGAGCGTATTAAGATAATACGCATAAAAACAGAAAGTCATTGAATAACAGATCTGCTATCCAGACAAGTTAATCCAGCAATTTCACAGCAATTTAACCGCTTAAAGTAGTTATTGTTTAATTTCATATCTAAAAATTAAATCTATAATAATTATAATTAGCCTAATTTACTGACACTAAAAATCAATGGGAGGCCCACGTCAGTATATTTATATTCGTTCGCGGCTGTGTATTCAGAAAATAGAGAAAAACGTATGTGTGTCCTCTCATTTGCTGTATTTTTTCATCCTGTCTCAAAAATCAAGCTCTCTTTGGTCTGCAATGTGCCGGATTGACTTCTGCGAGAGTCGACGGGTCAACAGGGACGCCATTACTGCTCGTCTAAGACTCCCAATACTTCTTCACACCCCGAGCTGTCTCACGGACACATACACACACAGACAGAAAAAGCCCTACAGCTAAACACAAAGCAATTACTCACTGATACAGAGAGGGCGACTAAGAAAGAAAACACATGGAGGACCTCAACAAGCAAAAGGAATCTACTTTCAGCTCAGTCTGAACACATTTTTAGCATATTTAAAGACACTAGGCCAAATTGAATCTGAGGTTTTATCATTTAATGTGCTCACTTAATTCAGATATTTAAGAAACTTTCATAGATGAGGCCAAAAGTGTGTAGTTTCTGCTACCACCAAACAGAACTGCCAACCAACCAATCAATAAATAAATGAATATTAATTATTATTATTATTATTATTATTTAAATATATACTACCAGTCAAAAGTTTTGATTTTTTTTTTAATTTAATGATTTCATTTGATTTCATTTAATTTTTTTTAAAGAATTTAAAGAATTTATAAAGAATTTTTGACAGGAGTAATGATGCTAAAAATTCAGCTTTGAAATCACCAGAATAAATTACATTTTAAATATATTCAAATAGAAAACAATTATTTTAAATAGTATAAATATTTCAAAATTGTTTTTTTTTTTCTTCAAATAAACACCCCTGTCCTGCTTTAGTCTGGGTAGTGCCACATTTAATTTTTGACAGGAATGAAAAATTTTACATTTTCACGGGAATCAACCTAGAAATGGTTTTGCATATTCAGCTGAGAACCATCCCAAAATTACATACTTCACCCTTAAATCCATTCCACCAAATCCAAAATTTTTCTCCTGACAATCAGTGCCGAAAATATGCATTATAGCAATACTGCATCTAAAACAGGTGTTATAAAATAAACTGCCTGGAATGCGTGTTTATTTAAATTCAGCCTTCAGGAGACAGGCAGACAGGCGGTGTGTGATCATTATGGGTTGTGTGGTGGCATGCGGGCGACAGGATTGTGCCGTTAGCCTTGTGCTGAATCCGTAATGGTGTGTGTCTGTGTGTGTGCGCGCGCAGGGACAGACAGATGCCAGCCTGGGGATCACGTAGGACGCAACCCCCTTTTGCCCCTGGGCTAAACACACACACATACGCGCGCACACACACAGTCATTAGGTGGGCTGACAGCACCCGTTCCATACTCATCATTAAAGCATGTAAATGTCCCTGTCACTCTCACATACACACACGAATGCGTCCCGCAGGGCCTGCACACATATGCTCTCCTGGAGATGTCTTGGGTGAGAATTTGTCCCTAATTAACCCACCTTGTGTGGGTGGAACGGGGCAAGATGGGCTCTCCTAACAAACAGCGAGCGGTCGGTTCGAGCTGACAGAATTATCTGCAGCGGCACGCGGCCGTGAAACGAGAGACAGGCGAATCAGCCGCCACAATGCTCATGTTTGCAAACGCGTTGGAAGCTGCCGGGCATGAGTGTGTGGAAATGCACAAGAAAAAACAGATAAATTTGAGAGTGTAGTTCTCGAGGGCAAAGTTCTGGTTGATTCGATAAAGTCTGCCAGTTTAATTGAGAGAAAAATGATTGTATCTTCTCTCCTTTTATCCTTTCTTCTAGGTGCATGAGAAAATGAAACTAGTTTCAGAATTTCCTGAAGGAAATATCTGTGCTTGGGAGGTAGCAAAACAAAAATGTTGACATTTAAGATAAATTAGTTACAGAAATACAGAAAAAAGAACTAAAGGGAAAAGAGGCCTTTGTTCTTCAGAAAAAAATCCTTCAGGTCACACAAATTCTTTGGGTTTTCTGCATTTTTGTGTATTTGAACCCTTTCCAACAATGACTGTATGATTTTGCGATCCATCTTTTCACACTGAGGACAACTGAGGGACTCATATGCAACTATTACAGAAGGTTCAAATACTCACTGATGCTCCAGAAGGAAAAACGATGCATTAAGAGCCGGGGGTGTAAAGTTTTGACTGGAATGAGGATGTGTATATTTTTTCTTATTTTGCCTAAATATCATATTTTTTTTATTTATTAATGCCTTTCAGAAGCTACAGAAGCTACTTATATGTTCCCCAGGAGACAAAATAAGTTAAAACTACCCTGATCTTAAAATTCCAAAAATTTTCACCCCTCAGCTTTTAATGACCTCAGTGTGAAAAGATGGATCTTAAAATCATAAAGTCATTGTTGGAAAGGGTTTAAATGCACAAAAATGCTAAAAAACCAAAGAAACTGTGGGACCTGAAGAACTTTTCCTGAAGAACAGCATGGACAAACAAACAAGGGACTCATAAACAACTATCACAAAAAAACAGCTGTGGTTCATTCAGGTAACAACACAGTATGTGAATGAAGTGTATGTAAACTTTTAGAACAGGTTAATTTTTATGAATCCAACTATTATTTTCTCTTGTGGACTATATGTAAACATCCTTTATGTGAAATATCTTATTCAGGTCAGTACTAAATAAAAATACCATGCATTGTGTATGATCTTTTATTTTGGTAAAATAATTACCATTTTGCATATTCTGCAAGGTGTATGTAAACTTTTGACTTCAACTGTATATATTACATAAAATAAATGAATAAAATTTAATACAAATTATATAAACATACAAATACTTAAACAAATAAACAAGCAAACAAATAAATATTCTACTCACCTGTATCAGCCATTTTGCAGAGAGGTAGATGGCAACAGCACATGGAAGGAAAAAGAGTAGAAAAAAAATAAATTAGTGGCAAGTCAACACTCACAGATTAAATGAAACACAATTCAAGGTCTTTAAATTGCATTTTAGCCACATGTGTGAAAACAGCAGTGAATTCTGGGATAGAGCGTGAGCTTAATGGAGCTGAGGGAAGGTCAGCGAACACAGTCAGATATGGTTTACTCAGCAGAGCTTAATCTCATCTTGATCGGAGGACTAATCACAGACAAACTCTCCAACAAGAGGGTTAGGAGTCTGTGGTTACACACTCAGAGAAAGAGCTTATTGTACACATATCAGGAGCTGTTCAGTGCTGAACCGAGCAGGTTTTCTTGTATTACTATTATTGTGTATGTTTGTCCACATACTCTAAAAAAAACTTTTTTCTTCCCCTGACTGAGTCTTCATCCCTTAACTGCCCTGTTATTATCATCCACAATGGGTTTGCGCAGACAGAAAATTGAACAAATGTTCACCGGAAAGCCCTTAATGCTCAGCACCGGTGACCAAACACCAGCACTGATCCCGTATGCGACAGACCTGCTGAAACTCTCACCATGACAAAGCATGTCGTGTTAGTCTAGTCGTCAACTACGTGTCAAGAAGTTTTTCATCACGGCTTAGCTGTGTTATCACCTCTGAGAGTGTCTACATGCGTATTTATGGAAGAATGGCCTATTAATGGCAACACGCACACATGCAGGGCAGGGTGCTGAAAGCCTAACGGACTTATGCTGGGAGCTACGCGGACTCCGGACAAGAGCTGTCAGCACGGCGTCTCAAGCTAACAGCCTCCGACAGGAACTCGATGGGCCCCGGAGAGCAGCGGCACTGTGCTAATGACATTATCTGCATATTAGCCCGGGCTCCAAAACAGCCTCCCTCTCTCTGAAGTAACCCTTTCCTCTCCTCGCAATCAATATCGGCAGGCCGGTCAATGACAAGAATGGATATGAAGGACGATGCTTCAGAGAGAGAAATGCATTGACCTTTTTCCATTCCCTCTGTGACCTACTTCAAATGAGAGGATATGAAAAGGAAAGACAGGTACGGATGGATGGATGACTGGAACAAATGAATAAATGAAAAGCCGGGCTTCTCTTTATGACAGCAGGGGATTCCCAACACAATCCCACCCTCGATACCAAAGACACGCTCTAAAATACATTCCAAGATAAAGCGGAAATGAGAGCCTCTCAGGCGGCGGTGGACAAACATATGCGCCGTTCGTAATAATTACGCCGTTGGCCGCCATTATCGGCATTATCTGCTTTAATCGAGCTAAGCCCGAGGAATTCCCAAGTCTTTAAGAAGGATTTAAAAGTTGTTCGCTGCTTGAACAGAAAAGCTCAGGCTGATATATCATGCTAAATCCAAGAAGATTAGCATGAGGGGGAGTCAGGTAGAAAGTAAACACAGAAACGTCTGGAGAGGGTTTAATTTGAGAGAATGATATTCTACGAGAGACTAGGTGTGAATTATTAGGGAATCGTTGATGACAACAAAGCTTGCCGTTTTCTCTGAAAGCGTAATTCTTTCCTCCTCTTTTGACCTTGAATGACTCCTCGCTTGGGCTTTTTGCTGTAGGAATGTCAGCGAGGCAGAAAATCTGTCTGAAGCTGAATGAAGGGGAAGAGATGGGAGACGGGAATGAAAGAGAGAGGGAGAGACATTGCATATTCAAGCATGATCCGCCATTAAAAAGCCCCGGCACCGAAAACCGCATCCCAGCCCGAAGGACTCCTTTATAGTTTCTTTCCATACCTTAGAAACGACACTGGATTCATAACACATTTTAAATGGCATTGCATTTCTCTCTGTATTCAGATTAAATGCCGTAGGGGTCTGTTAAGCGTTCATAATACATACAAGGTCAGCTCCAACTCGATGCGGCAACTTTGATGGGCGCTGCTCGAACTACACATCGGAGTGCACTCACAAACAACTCCATTTTAGCATGCACCAGGGCATTGCGCTGTCGTACGGTTCGCCTGATCGCTCTTCGACACCAATCACGGGAATGGTTTGTTGATGTAAATGGATTTGTGTGGGTGTAATGACTGTGCATTTATTTATTTATTTTCGCATCGCTTCAATAAAATTGATTTTAAATATATGCACGGCGAAAGGCAGGCTAGTTAGTCAGCAAAGCAGAAAGCCTTTGATCTTCGGTCTGGAAGCTTTGAAGCCGCTTATGACTTCTGCAGAGTTTGCACTTCCAATGTGAACAATTGGAAAACATGTCAAAGCTATTTCTGGGCCACGTGCAATTAGGGCGTATCCGGTTAGGCCATTTTGTGCTTTAACATGCACTTACGACAATGCGTTCTGCACAATTTTGGAGTCAGTAAATGACGAAGTTGTGTTTGATCTTCATTATTGAAGAAAGATTAAATAATAGATGAGGAGAATCACAGAGAGACAGAGAAAACAGATAAATCAAGATAAAAACACTGTCTGAAGCTCTATAGAATTATGGGTCAAAGAGTCAGTGCTTGTAATTTACCAACGCCAACTAAAGCCTAAATCAACAGTTTTCGTATCATTAAATGCTATTGCATTTGATTTTTCTTCTCTGCAAAGAATAGCGGAAGAATTGTTACAATGAAATTAAAATGCAGGACGTGACAGCTGTGCATTACTCGTCTTGGTTGATAAGCAAGAAATCATGATGGACACCAATGTGACAAAGCTAATTTCAGCAGAGTGAATCACTGCTTACAGATGGAGGGGGAAAAACAATGAGAAAATAACTTCTTATAATGTTAAATGCATTGTTAAATTCTCTTTCTGTCAAAACCAGTGAATTGGTAATTAACATTCTCTCCAAACCATCGTTCCATTAACTGCACGGTAATGAAAGTTGAAGATAAAGACCGGGAACGGTCTCCTTTTTGTTCTTTTGATTTCTTCTTTATTTCTTTTTTTACTTGAAGGTCTCCATTAATATTATTTCTGAAATGCCAGAGCATTTTATCTCTCACAATTATAATATTAACATGAATTCCAGCAGGGGCTGGAATAGTTTTTATGGCTTCATTCCGGGAGACACTGAACGGGAACGGTTCTGGCTTATTGAAAAATAGAATAATAAAAATTCAGTTCCAGAGGTCAGTTGCTTTCTCCCATGCAGGGACCATAACCAATTGGCTATCTCCTAAAAAAAAGGCGTGCGAGGGGATGTGGATGGTTGAGCAGCGATGCAGGAGACAGCCTTGCAACCTTGGTCTGTCAACTCCAGGTGAAGGCTGCGCCTCAAACCTTTCAACCTCGTCCCTCAGAAAACGACCTTTTCGATTGCACTGGGTGGCGGGTTGCAAAAATGCGTAATTGCTTCAGGAATAAGATGCAATAGGTAGTCGTCGGGTTCAAACAGGATGCCTTCGGTGCACCATTTCCCTCCCCCTACCTCTCTAGAGACCGAAGTCCTTAAAGGTAATCCTCAAACACTAAGAGCGCGTGTTTCCATTAGCACAGTGTGTCTTCGTCTCCAAACCAGAGACGTGCTCGTGCACCAAGCCCTGCTTTTCTCTCTCTCTCTGGAGATGGGGAGGTTAATATTACATTTGCGAGACTCGTTCTCCATTTTTTATTTATTGAAAAGCAGTCGTGCGTGAGAGACTGCTGGCATGCTGGGCTGCTGGATTAGTTGACCCCCAACCCTTCGACACATCATATCATTCGCCTGTCTTCACGCCGGCCCCTGAAACTGCATGTCACACGTGGTGACAAACAGGGGTGAGAGGTTGAACTGTTTTAAACTCATCCCCGATATCGTTTGTCCTGTCCGTCAGAGTAGATGACCAAAGCTTGGAAAAGCCATTAAAAAGAACTTGAGGTACACTGAGGTCTGGAAATCGTGAAATGCCAATGCTTCGGCATCCACCCCCACTCGTATTCTCTGCCCTTTGTTGACATTGCCCGAGAAAATTAAAGTAACAACCTCTTCTTTCTTTCCTGTGGCGATTCCGAGGGCCATCGGCTCCCCGGAGAGCCGGCGACAACAGCCACAAGCGATGAAAACATAGGGTCAGCTCCTCAAAGAGAAAAGAATAGCACAGTAACAAAGGAGGAACAGAAATGGACAGCTAGAATGCTCCAAACATGAAGCAAAGCAAGCTTTCTGCTGACCTTGGGAGAACCACGTCTTAATTTCGAAATGATGAGAAAAAACAAGTGGGATAGAAGGTTAGAGGAGATGAAAAAGCTCATATGAGAGTCTGAGCCATCCTTCAACAGGATTTATGACGAGGAATAAAGCATGACATAAAGCCTTGGAGGACCACAGGAACCCAAGGTCTCTCAGACCACAAGCACACTTAATCAGGTAGCACGACCTGCCCGTCTCCTGCAGGACAAATAAAGGACACTGTTATGACCAAAGCACACAACCAACCACATGAAATGTCAAGATGTCCAGTTAAAAGAAAGAAAAAGTGCATTTACTCAAACACTAGTGCAATAAAAAAAGAACAAGGAAGCTTTTGAGCTCAAAACCAACTTTTTGCTAACTCTAGGCTTTCCGAACCACATTTATCCGGATTTTCCAGAAGCAGCAAAATGCTTTGAGGTTGAAATACCAATTAAGTCCTGTTTTTTCGGTTACCATTAGCATCAGTTCAGTCATCCCTGTCCAGCTGCACTTTAATCCACATGCACGAATTGCACTGAGATGCTGGTGTGACCCAGGGTTTTATCCACTTACTGTTATTAATTTGGCTGCTCTCAGAGGGGGCTGAAGGGGACGCGTGTGTGTTTGTTAGTAGGCGGTGAGTTTGCATGCAGCTTGGTGGATCCGCACACAGCCTCTAATTGATTTATGGCGAGAGAATGCGCTTCTGATAAGGTATTGTTTTATAATCAGGCGGTGCAGGGACAGCCGTCTGGGCTTGGCCGGGTTTAATGGATGAAAGAACGGAGGGGTGGAGACGGAGGAGGAGGGTAAGCGACAATGTCCTTCATTCTTTTATTCCTTATTTATACATTCATCACATTAGATGCGCCAGCCAAAACATGAGGCTCCAAATTTTATCATAAAGCCAAACAACATTACTTTTCATAAATTCAGAATCAAATTATGCATGCTATAATAAACTTCATTATCGATTAGTCTAGAGAACAACTTGACAGTTAACAGTTTGACAATGTATTGCACAGATTATTTGGAATCAAAGACATAATCAAAATGATCATTATCAAACTAGTTGTTTGTTGCAGCCCTAATGCAGACGCAACAAACCAGAATGTTTACGAAGAAAAACAAAAAGAGCGAGCCAGACAAAACATCAACATGCAAACATTTTTTTTTTTGGATGCTTATTGCTTGGCTCTGCTTTTTGTTGTTGTTTTTAAAGGGTTTTTTTAAAAAACAAAAAAAAAAACAATGTTGTGAAACCCTATGCATAAAGCTGTGTCTGAATAAATAAGATAAAGTAAAGGATTGTAATAGAGTCGCAGTGTGGCGTCTCTCTGCGGAGCCTGAGCTTTGGAGCCCGCGGGCTGCTACAGCAGCACAAACAGGGGAAAGAGCCTCTTTCCCAATTAGGCCTTTGTGCTCAGTGTGGCGGCATGATTATCATGTATTTTTCATGCTTTCCTCTGTCTCCTGCTCTGTCTCCACGCTTGGCCTGCAGCTCCTGACTGACAACAACATGACATGGGGCGGCCCGCCGACCCGAGAGAAAACACACATGGAGGGAAACACACAACACACAAACTGCACACAGAAACAGACAGACAGACAGACAGACACACCACACACACTTGAGAAACCTACACAAAGACAGATTCTCTGTGTAGAACCCCTATTAGCAATGAAGGGAAACAATTCCAAGCACCTATCAAACAATGCAGCTTGATTTCTATTCATCTGTCAAAGGCAGGCAGAGAGCTCACATTCCAGATGCGAACGAGCGAAGTTATTCTGACAGGGCGGAGGAGGACAGGCCTCCGTTAAACCTCCTGAATGTAAAACAGATGACACATGCCTGATATGCAGGCAATATTCCAGATGTCTGAGTCTTAATGGGGGGTAAATGGAAATCAATCTTTACTTTTCATGCACCTCGACATCCAATCACAGGTCATTGTTTTTACGGAGACACTTTTGAGCGAAAGACGGCTAAACCTCATATCACCTCCCTTACATCTTTAGCATAACTATACAAATGCATGAAGATCAAACACAAATTGCGTGTGCTTGCATTCAAGGAATTAAATGTGTTAGAGGAAATAGGACGCGGCTAATCTTATTAAACACAGGCGCAATTATCTTTACGATACTCATCGTAGTGAAAAGTGTCAGTCATGGCATTGAGCATGGTAAGACACCCACAGACAGTCAATTAATGAAATGACGAGATTTGCTGATGAGAAACATGGGCTTTTTGTGGTTTGAGATCAAAGAGACAGCTGTGTGGATACGGCGTAATAAGCGACTGAAAAAAAATCCAAATTATTAACTAAATATTAAATGAACATGATGAATGGAACAACAAACGCTTTTTAATTACTCCATGTCATTTAACATACTGATAATATATTTAATTTTGCAAACATCATGGTGTCTTTTGAAAAGGTCAATCGCAGCATGCGCTATTCGCTGTTCAGTCTGAAGGAAATATCACATGAAAAAAAGTGACAGAGCTTCTTCTAATAGAAACTGACACGACATGCAACTTCCTGCCACCAGAGACATCAGTGCAAATTAGCAGCTAATTTAATTTTTTTTCTTCCATTAGGGAAACAGTGAAGTAATAAAGCAACACCTCCCCTTAATGTCTTCATCTTCCCTGAGACCACAGAAACCACCAGCTACCGTGACCGTTGCCTCAGCCAACAAATGAAAAGACGGGATCACCCATTACATGGCAATAACTCCAGATAATGTCCCTAGCTGGTTGTGAGATTCCTGAGATTTCGAATTTGGAAATGTATGAATAGGTCTCAGTGCAAATCGACGCTAATCAAAACCCCTCTGTCTGCATTCATTTTCAGGAAAACACTCTGACCTCTCTTCACCTGGAGCTGTGCTTCCAGCAAATGCTCCGACAACAGTCAAGCAATTCAAGTGCGGGACTCTAATTAGAGCTCCCTGCTCTGTCTATTGAGCGTGCACCTGCAGTTGCATCAAAGGATCATGGGAGTTAGAGTCCGGGGGCCGGCGAATGCAGCGTATTGGCAGGTGAGCGTGTCCAGGCTGGCTGGACTACAGGATTGTGATTACACAGCTGTTGATAGGAGTATTAGCTCCCCAGCTGCCGGCCACGACCTACTACTGACAGGAGAGCATGGCCCCACCTTCATGCTCAGTGATCCGAGTAATTACACCGGCTAGCTGACCCACACACACACACATGTGCACACAAAACAGACACATTCCATTCCAAAAAACACCTGCACCGTGAGGCCGTTCCTCCATCGCTGCTGGACATGTCAACAGATCAGGTTTGGTTTTGCTTTGTTTTGACTTAACACCAAAGAGCACTGCTTTGCTTGTCAAAAGGGATAAAATATAACTTTGTTTTAGATTAAGATCTCTTTCAGAAAATGCCTTTGTGTCTGCATTTACAAGAAGAAGCAACAGTTTGCAGTGCTAAATACAGTCTGTCCCCTGCAGGGCAGAGGAAACCTTCCATCTGTCCTGGAAACTGGGCAATTAGAAGGGGCTACTCTTGATCAAGAGATACTCTTGAGTAGCAGACAGACCCTGGGGGACAAAAATTATCCACTTCCCTCTTTCTTTCCTTCTCTTCTCACACCTCTCTGGAATCCTTAACTTCCTACAGTGGGTGGAGACTTGAAGGCTCTGATGATCAGCAATTTCACAGCTGACAGACTTTCCTTTGCTTTATTTGGAATCATGTATAAGTGCAAGCAGGAGAGTGAATGAGAGAGAGAGAGATGGAGAGAGAGAAGACAGTGAGAGGTCATACTTACCCATGAATGGATGGATGATCAATGGGTGGAAGGAAGGCAGGAAGGAATGAAGGAATAAACAATGAAAGGAATGTAGGAAGTAAAGAAAATAGGAATGAATAATATGAATGAATGATTAGGACAGAGGGAGACCAGAAAGAAAGGAAGGAAGAAAGAAAGAAAGACTTTGCTTTTTTTACACTCTGCCAAACACTTCAAAGAAATCAGAGAGTGGTAGCTATGAACTGGAAATGTATAGTTTGAGAATATTGATTTTCTCAATATATGCTTTCCTTAAAATCATGTCTGAACATGCAGATTAATTTTCTGTCACTTAACACAATATTACCAAGCTTTCCCTTGAAGCATAAAGGGTGACCTTTACATTCTGGTGACATCTGGTAAAGCTCCAAAAGCTTAAACCAAGCTTTACCGAACAACACACAAATTTGAGTTTGCTGACAGTGAAAGCAAACGCTATCAGTATGCGAATGGGAGATCTGTACTTCACAACATCTGCTGCACTCCTGTACCTTCCGGCTGCTGCTGACACACTGCCAGGGGCTTGATCTCCATCCTCCTTCCTCGATAACCAATGACCCAGGCCACCCCCACCCTCCCTCTCGCTCTCTCTCTCTTTCTCTCTCTCTTTCTCTCTCTCTCTCTCTCTCTCTCTCTCTCTCAAGGGGCTGCGTCAGCTGGGGGGATAGGAACTGTGGGATCAATGACGGTGGAAAAGGCCTTATAATGGCTTGGATTAATGATGAGAAATTTGGCGTCACCCAAAGAGTTCCCGAACATTTATCACCACTGAGGGCGCTGCCAACTGGCAGATCCTAGACGCCTCCTGACCTCAGAGGCCAGATCATGAAGAAGCCACTCCAACTGCTGCTGTTTCCGTCGCTTCACCCTGTCCAGCTGTGCCGCTGGGAGTGGTACGGAAGCCTAGGCCAAGTGCCTAAAATAGCAGGGATACGGTTACGCTCTGTGGACGCGGATGCCGCGGTCAGTAACTGCGTGCTATGCTTAATGTTCTCAGCCGTGCCTGGTCGGACCCTGGAAGTAGCTATCGTTAAAGACACCCTCTCATCTTGTTCTCTTTTTCCCTCCTTTCTCGCTTCATATAGTAATATTCTTTGGAAAAAACATGAGTGCACTTGGAAAGTGCTTTTGTGAGAGAAAGAGGAGGCAAGAGAACAAGAATTGAGGGGGGCAGCCATTTTCGCTACAAATAGGCATTCCTGAAAGCCCACGGTACCCTACCTCTCTCATCTACTCTAGCCAGAGTGGAAACAGTCTTTGTCCCTATGTCTCATCCTACAGGGAGGAAGTGCTTTTCAATGCACACCAGAGATGAACTCTACACATTACAGAAGCCTCCCACAGACCCCCAGACAGAGACAGGACTATTACCACACTTTCAGACTGGCGAGAGGTCTTGAGAACTATCCATCTTCAGGCCTCATAGTGTTTCCAAATTACCTCTCAATGACTAGCCTGACGTAAGTAGCTAAGGGACCAATAATGGGTTTTGCTTCTGTTTGGGAGGAAAACATCACACTGGTGTCATTATGACTGGGCAGATGTTGCATGTTCTGTGGACAACTTTATAAAGCATTGGTCTGACTTCTTCTAAAATATTCTGCATTAACCTTTTATGAGGAAGTTGTGTGTAAACTTCTTTTAAACCCTCTGTGGACACTTACTAGTATCTGTAAATGCATGAGAGATTATACAGTAGTTTTCAGTTACCTCACCTCACCTGCTCATCTATGTACTCATGTGCCTACTCTCTGTTTGCAGGTTTACCTGTCTCAATACGTAAGTTGTTCTACTTTGGTTTGGGGAACCAATATCCTTCACCCATAAGCGAATCTCTCCTGCAGGTCAAGGACTCCCATAAACCATTACTATGGGCTGGTGAGTTGTTGACACACAGTGGTACACAAAAAGATGTTTCCCCATAGTGGGACACTAAAAGATAACTGTCCATCCTTATTCCAGACAAGGGCAGCAACAACAACATGGCATCTACAGAAGAGGCACGACCAATTCTCTGCACCCTTCCCTGCAAGCCACATGGCAAGAGCCATAAATCCATGTCTTCAGCAGCATTAATAGACAAGGGAGGCAGTTATCCAGGAACGTGAGGCATGGGCAGATATTGGGAGCAGGCCTTGCGGAGTGAGGTTGAGGGAGGAAAGCAATTAGGAGCACTGCACCATAAGGACTGCAGGTGTGCGGCACAGTGATAAGGACTGAAGAGGAACCATTTCTCAACCCGATTCATCCCCCCACCCCCACCCCTCTTCCGCCTGGACCACAATGGCAAATAGCCTCCCCACCAACAGCCAAAGCTGTTTGGCAGCTTACGAAAGGTTTTTCTGGTCCTCCGTGTGGCGGAATTGCTAGGATAAGAAGCAGACTGATAGAAGGCTAAAGGGGCGGGTTTGCATTTCATCACGTCAAGCAGGGAGAACGGACGAGAGAAAAAAATCTTGCGTGTGCAATTTTGCAAGGAGAAGTCGTTTAGAGTAATGACGTGGACTCCGCAGGCTGTTCCGACTGGCAGGCAATTAAGATTAATTAAGTGTTCGCAGTGGCCGTTTGCAATATGGATTGCACCTTTTATTATGGCTAAAGGCCCACGTTAATGGGTTATATGGCATCATTATTTAGGAGCTGTTTATTTACAAAACATGACGAATGCTATGAGATAAACCAAAGAATGGGGTCGGGAAAAGCCAGAGGAACGAGAAATCCTCACTGGCGACAGAGATAATGTCTTGTGGCTAACTACACTTACAAATAAACAAGCCCAAAGAGAAACTACTCTAGAAATAATGATATATATCTGAACAGATATATTGAAGGTGAGCCATAAGCTACAGAAGCTAAACTGCACAGGAGGAGAAGTTGGTTAGCAGGCATCTTGCTGGGCGAGGTGATCCTGAAATCACATCCTACTCTGTCAGCACTTCTCCGCTCTGGGGCTCTGAGCTCCAGCAGCCCTCCTCCACCTGCTTGCGTATCTGTATGTGTGCACAAAGGTGTGAACATGCATATAGATGTGCAGGTCCCAGCACTTGACACCATATTGAGACCTGAGCGTGCTGGAGGGGTCGTAGGGGGACGTCGCGGAAAAGGGCATCTCTCTGGCACGACACACACATTGTCACGAGTGACATTTATCCCCGTCGCTGTCAAACATAAGAGTGTGTGCGCGTACTGCCATTTACCCTCTATTTAACACATTCTGCTGAAAGTAGCACACACACATACACACATATGGTTTATAGATTTAGGCATAATACAAAAAATGCAGAGGGTGTGAAACTTGAAGGAGAGAGAGAGAGGATGAAGTGAGAAAAACACATAGGAGCCATTTCCAATTTTGACAAAAATAAATCTATAAGCAATTTCTGCGCAGCTCTCTCCTTTCCTTTCACTTATAGCGACTCTGTGCTGCTGATCTCAGCAGTCTCATTCTCTCTTCCCCCCGGCTCGCTAAAAATGTGAGCTAAGCTTGGGCCTGTAACAGTCCCATAGAAACGCACCATTTCAAGTCGTAAGCACCCCAACAGCAGCTTGAGTTAAAACTCCCTCATCTGCAGTTTATTAAACCGGCAAGTTCTGTTAATGGTACGACCTGGTCCAACAAAACACTTCAGTACATGTTGAGAAGTCTTCATTATCGCATATGCTAAAATTGAGCTCCAAGACATTTCCCTCTTGGGAATTAGTGGGGTCAAGGTGTTTAGGAACACCATGCTGACTTAGGTGACAAGCTTTGATGAGCTAAATGCAATGTAAACCCAGCTACCATCCATTTCCAGCAGGGAAAGGCTTGGCTAACAGATGTAAATCCATGAACTCCCTGAATCATGTTCCCAGAAGTGTCTAATGAGACAACCACCTTTATCGACAGAAATTCAAGAACGGTCACAATCAGAGCTGTTCATCCCCTTAACCGAGTCATGCTAATCTATCCACGCTATGGTATTTTCAATCACTTCACTGCTGCCTCTCTTTCCATCACCTACTTGGCTCCGTCGTCACTTTAATTAGCAGAAAGTAATCTAATGTTTGGAGATTAGCGAGAGCAGAGACACTGTAGCGCAGATAACCAAACATAACACACTGGAGAGATGCTAAAGCCTGCCATCCTTACAAACAAATGAGCGCATTTGCATTTAACGAGTTGATGAGTGAGTGAAGAGGACGGAGAGAGAGGCAAAGAATGCTGGCTAATCTACAATTCCCCAAAAAACAGAGGGTCCAGTCCAGAGAGAGAGAGACAGAGGGATGTCTTCATTGACTGGAACAGACAGTGCAGTGCAGTAATTAGCGACTAAGCCTCTCTTATCAGCCCTGTGCCGCTGTCAATAGCGATTTCCCTCACAACGACAGTCAGACAGGGTTTCACATGCGCAATAAACTACAGTATTTAACCCTTACGAAGATGAAGTGTCTACATTTGGCATAATGTATACACTCGCACACCATTACACGCAGAGATAGGAAATGACCTAATATGATGGGTACTGCATATATGAGACACATTATGTCCATCATCAGAGCTTAATGAGAACTAAATTTCATATATTTCTGCTGAAGAAGCACAATCTATGAATTAAAGTATGACTGCCCTGTAAGCGCACATACATCTCCAGGGCGTGTTCATCATTTGAAAATCAATGCATTTAAGAGTCATAAATGTTTTAAACAAATCCGCTGAATGTTCTTCTAACATCCAGCAAGTTTTAGCACTTTCATGCAGATGAACGAATTCTAAAAGTTACACCTTCCAGATGAAAACACAAACATCAGATGTCTCAGTGACTTATGTGTGCATTAAAGGTGAATTATTTGCTAAGGTAAGCAAGCGTGTAAGGTGGTTCCAGCTTCTGACCGGAAGGCCAGGTCAGTAGCTGAGCTGTCCTCCCTCAGGGGAGTTACTGGTGTCAGGGCGGCACATGGTCCAGAGCCCTGGGGCTTTCAATAGAGGACACAGGCGATCCATACTGAAACCTTTTCAGCAGAGACAGCAGTCATTAGCTCACAGAAGATCTAATGAGGAACCACCGTCTCACACTTAGGAAAGAAGAAAACGAAGGGGACTGGAAAGATTTAAAGCTGGCTCAAGGTATACAACTAATGCATCATTGTCAAAGACACAAAGGAACACCCTATACATCCCAGTCACATAAACGAGAAAAAGAGGGATCTGTTTTTTGGAATTTTGTGCTGATGCTTTGGTCTGAACCCTTGAAGATACATACAATATAATGTGTGTACTTCAGCTTGGAGCAAATCGCTAAGGTGCTCTGGTGCAACCTTGACCTTTTTCTTGAAGGCATGGCTGCTAGGTGAGAAAATGATGAGAGAGAGAGAGACGTGGTCTTGCATTTTAGGACTCTCTGGCCAATACTGCTAACTGCTACACAGAGGTCAAACATTTACAGATGGAGAGTTGCAGAAGATATTTTCCTTTTCCCCCCTCACACTCTTGTTTGCCCAACTTACTAGATTTCCAGTAGTCGTTTCCATGGAACTGCACATAGAAAATAATTTCAGAGAGAGAGATTACATACCAGCTTTGCCTAACCCTAGAGCAGGGGTCACCAATCCTTCTCCTGAAGGGCCACTGTCCTCCAGACTTTAGCTTAAATATAAATGAGCACACCTGAACCAGCCAACCAAGATCTTCAGGGTTACTGAAAAAAACATACAAGCAAGTGTGTTGGGGCAGGTTGGAGCTAAACTCTGTAGGACACTGGTCCTCCAGAGTTTAGCTCATTGGACACCCCTGTCTTACAGTTAAGGTTCAAGGCAAGAGTAAGGCTTTTTTCAGTGGTGTTCATATCCAGTGATCCACATGATTCAGCTCATTATACAGTTATTCCTACCCTTTGTGTCTTCCAGACTTTCTGCAACAGAACAACAGATTTTACAGAAGAACAAATTTCTAGGAACAAGTAAACAATGCCACTGGAGGAATCCCAACGGAACGGGCATGGCTCATGCCGAGAAGGTGACTAATGGCGGCTTTGTTTTAGTTAAGACTCGACGTGCGGGAAGACGCTCTTTTGCTTATGGCTTCATCCTTTGATGAGGCTAATTATGCTGTGTACAGAGCCTGTGGACTAGAGCATTCATTATGCATCCACTACCCTTCTATGAGTCCCACAGCACCACACAGAGACAGGGCCTGCAGCCCAACGCGATCCCAACAGACAGAGCCCTGCTACAGGGCTACAGCACCACCGTCTACCCCTACTGCCCCCGGAGCTCTGCATCACACTAAATAACAGCATTATACTAACACTAATACATGCATGCACAAACATACACACTTCTGAGCAGCTATTTAAGAATTCAGCTCTCAGATCATACAAATAACTCCTAAGGCGGACAGCTTCCAGAATGCAAGAAATGGCTGTTCGAAAATAAGAAAAATAACACATTTAATGAGGTTTATGTTTAAAATTGGGGGAAAATCTATGCAAGATGCAGTGTCTGCAGTGTCTGAAAGGTAGTCATATCTTATTTAAAAATATATGTTTCTTAGGAAAAAAGGATGAATAGCCTATATGTTTTTAATGAAAAACAAGACATAAAGAATAAAACAGAAAATAAGAAGATACCTTAAAAAAAAGATACCCATGTTTAAGCAAAACAGTTCAAAAATAAAAAATCAATTTCAGGTGGAGAAAGTGTTGCATTGCGAGATCATTAGTTTTGGTGCATCAATGACTAGAGTCAATTTGCTATCAAAGGCATTGATTATCTATAGCGTCCTGTCGCTAAAAATTTTCACGGACTAAGTTGAAATTGAAGAGAGAGTCTCTTAGGATTCGATGCAGATCTTTGCATTGACTGGAGGAATTTTGGTTAATTAATTCTAGAATAAACAGAACATCAGCTTGAGCTCTACAGGTCAACAGACTCGAGGACAGTACGGACAACCGTGCCATCTGTAAAGGTGTAAAAGATCGAGGTTTTGCTGTGGACTGCAGTGTTTCTATAAAAGACAGTATGTGAGAAATACACGCATGCTCAGTAATGAAGCGCAACGCCCTTTTGGTGAAATCACCCCTGTTCCTCCCTGCTTCTCATCCAGTATTAATGGCTGTTGTTTTTTTAATGAGGGAGAGTGGGTCCCTATGCTTCTGAAGGTTTTTTAGGGGGTGGTAAAGGGGGAGTAGAGTTCATTTCATCCGCGGGCTATGTTAGCTGTTGTGTGGACGCAGCAGGGTGGGCGTTTTGGCGGGAGCGAGGGGGGTTTGTGCTGTAATGGTTATGGGTCTCTTAGTAAATACACAGATACTCCGATCTGCTTCAAAGACCACATGCGGCTTCATATCGACTCTCTTTTTCTCATCATGTTCAACGGGGCTTGACAGTGCCACTGTTATACTGATAGATGGAAAATAGCCTTCCTCTTTGCCTACAGCTGAAAAAAAAATGAAACATTTGGGGGGCCTCGAACCTAAGATAAGTTTCATTTGCCAACTTACTAAAGCGGGCGACCTTACGTATTTACAATTTAATCAGAAACTGCCGAGCTGTGACCAGGAAGAGAGCGCTTGCTTTTATTTAATTTCTCTGTCCGTATTGCTCGCTCTTTTCAGTCCCTCTTCTTGTTTTGTGAGATCTAATAATGGAGGAGCGATTCGCCAGCTGTCATGGTCGCGGTCACTTCATAAAAATCAAATTGGAGGGAAAAAAGGGGGATGATGGTGAATTATGAGGGAATGAGAGGGGAGGAGGAAGAGGTAGAGATAGCTGGGGGAGGGAGACGGGATGATAGGCATCGCAAGGAACTTGATTTAGGAGTCATCTGCCATCTTGCCTTGTGAAGATGGTGTTTTGTAGTTATAATGGCCTAAAATGGAGCATGAATGTAGATGACGGAGATCTGAGTGACGCCCGCAGGGTGGTTTAGATCGTTGTTATTTGTTCTGTTTATTCAGACGGTGTGTAAAGACACTTGGAGAAATGCAATTTTCCACCTGATAGACTACTGTTGCTTGGAAAGACAGGAAGATGAAGAGAAAATGTGCAATTTTAAAAAAAAGAAGACGAGGAAGAAAAACATTAATCATACATATTACAGCTCAGAAAATTGCTTCCTCCTTGCTTCAATCAAGCGAAAGGTATGGCGACAAAATTGAACAAAGATTTGGATGTCCATGAGAGTTATTTTTAGAATAAGCGATTATAAATGCACATGTAAGCTTACAGAGTAGGCTTTTGGAAATACAAGTTCTCAAAGCTAAGATATTTAGCATGAAGTTACCTACTTGGGTTTGTCAAACTCACAAGATCTATGGCAAGGATCCTCAAATCTGGGCAACAAGATCCACCTTCCTGCAGAGTTTAGCTCTAACCCTAATCAAACAGACCTAAGCATGCTAATGAATAGCTATGTTTCCTTCACCCTGTTTTTATGCGCATTTATGCTCTTCTGAGGTGGTTTTTGAATTGTGTGAAAAAGGGTTAGTGTGGACAATGGGAGCATGCACACCAAAAGTGGGATGGGATAACTTGACTAAGAAGCGGATCAATCTCATTGCACAGCATCTGAAATGTTATGGTCATTCTGAAATGCCTGAGCAAAGTCTGTTGTCAAAGTATTTCTGTGTAATGTCTCCCAGAACTGTTTTACACTATACTGTGTTCCCAAATAGCTGGCATCCACCCCTAAAAGCAGTGACCACATTTGTTGTGTTTCACCTGATCTCTCTGAGTCACAAGTAATTTATTATATATGAAAATTATTATATTCAGTGGCTTCTCCTACTTTTCTTAGTGACAATTTTGTTCTCTTTGACTCATTGGATGGAAACGGTGCTAATTTGCAAGTGTTTTATGCGATATTCCAATTCTGCGCATAAGTTAAAGGAGAAGTTCACTTCCATAACAAACATTTACAGATAATTTACTCACCCCCTTGTCATCCAAGATGTTTGTGTCTTTTTTTCTTCAGTCATAAAGAAATTATGTTTCTTCATGAACATTTCAGGAATGTTCTCCATATAGTGGACTTCTATGGTGCCCCTGAGTTTGAACTTCCAAAGTACAATTTATATACTTTTTAACCTTAAATGCTAGCCTTGTCTAGCTCTGCGATGCGCATGCGACCTCTGTGTAATCTGGGACAATACAGTTAGGGTATGTTGAAAAACTCCCATCTCATTTTCTCCTCCAACATTCGTTTTTCGACATACTCTAACTGTATTGACCTGGATTACACAGAGCTTAAAAAGTATATAAACTGTACATACATACAATTGTACACAATTTCTTTACGACTCAAGAAAGAAAGAGGAACATCTTGGATGACAAGGGGGTGAGTAAATTATCTGTAAATTTTTGTTCTGGAAGTGAACTTCTCCTTGAAATTCACAGCTTTGAATGGAAACCTGGATAATGTCTTCAAGATCATTAGAAAATCACAGGTTGGGGCAAAGCTCTACAGCGCATTGGCCCTCCAGGCCAAGATTTGAGAAACCCTGATCTGAGGTCATGAAATTCAAATTGCTAAATGGATGTTAACAGAGAGGAATTCATAAATTTAAAGCTAACAGAGTGAAGAAAACAGCAACAGATGGAGTTAAAGAAAGTAGAAACCCAACAAGTAAGGAGAAAAGAGAAAAGTAACAGCTTGCCTTCAAATAAGCATCACCTCAAGCTGAGACGTCCAGCGAAGGCCTCGTGCTGAGCTGCATACTTGCGTACGTTTTATGTCTGGGTGTTTTAGCGTCCAGGTTTAAAGTGGACCGTCGTGCAACAAAGCTAATTTACTGCGAGAGCAGCAACACACACTTTTACACACATATAACACCTCTGGCACCATGGCTGGACAAACATCTGGGCTCTCAAAACAACCTCTCCACTGTGATTACATTGGCCTTCACCATCCTCATAAAAGCCCAGATGTCAAACGCAGAGACCCTAACATCTGCTCCATAAACATCCCCATAATGTCTCCATAACGTCCTCCTGAAAGTCCTTCCACCCTACTGCACATCGGACTCATCTTCGCGTGTTCCAGTTGCCGTGGCATCTGCATTCAGAAGCGGTGCCATCCAGCTTGGCCCACAATGCCGCCTGTCCGTCTGTGCGGCCCATCTGTAAACGGGGGTCCCCCCTCCTTCCAGTTTCACACATAGACACACACTCAGCCGCTTGGGAAGGAGGGGTTTCCATTGGCATGAAGGGTGTTGCGACGGTGCCAGACACCGACAATGAGACGATGCTCCTGAAAACCAGCACGCGCCCATCTAACACATTTCTAGACTCGAACCGCCCAGTAAACCAACTCATACGAGACGTATTAATATGCATACGCTAATTCATGAATATGTAAGGTTAATAGGCGGGGCTCCACGCTAATTCATTAATATGTAGGAGTTAATAGGCAGAGCACTGTGTTAATTGTATGCTGGATTTGATTCACATTTATGTATTAGGTTAGTTTGGTGCCTCAGACAGTGTTTTGCGTTTACTACAAACGCAATAGAGTGTACATCTGGAAGCGCACTGCTAATAACATTACTGGAGCTTTTGATTTACGTAGATATTTCCTCATCTTTGATCTGCGCAGGTATGATGACAGCATTTTTGTGCCTCAAGTAGACTGCAAAAACCCTGCTGAGAATAGAGAGCACTTCAGAGATTATCAGCTGAGTGGATTTGAGATTAGCCACAATCTTTTTATGTGCGGTT
>JAHKKF010518317.1:0-15191 GCA_019740295.1 Labeo calbasu
TTTAATTAGACTCAATTTAACTGAAACAACTAGGTTAAAAAAAACCTTAAACATAACATATAAACTTAAAAGATAATATAATAATATAAAATATAAACTATAAAATAAAATATAAAAATCCCATATTTTATTTCAGATAGTTGCAAAGACAGCAATTCTCATTTTAATTCAGTTTAAATTTATGCACTAAAATAACTCAGACTAAAAAATATGAAATAAAATTAATAAAAATAAACAAATAAATAAATCCTTAATTAAAAGCCCATATTTTATTTCATATTTCAGATAATTCTCATTTTAATTTAGTTTATACTGATGTACTAAAATAACTGAAATAAAAATGAATGAAACATGTATGGACACATACAAAAAGAAGAAAAATAACAAAAACAAATTCAAAATAAGACTAATATAAATTACAATAAAAATTATATTAATTATTTCATTACAAATAATGATAATAAAATAACACTGATTGCTAGTTTGTTGGTTTGTAGTAATGGATATGTATATATTTATATATATGTATATATTTTCTCATACATTAAAATATGTGTCTGACATGTTTAATAGTGTTTGATCATTTTTATTACATTAACTTTGGCAACAGAGTTGAATAGTTGAGCTTGGCAAATGCGGTACCTTTATTACTACATAAAAAATAATGGGACTTCATTTAGTTTTATTGTTATTTTGTAAACAATGCAAATATGTTAAGAAGGGACGTTTGAGAAAATAAAAATAAATCCTGAGTGAGAAATTACACTTTTTTATATTTTCTTTGCCTGAATGTGCCTCCAGTTGAGCTGCAGTTCAAAGGTGAGCTAAAAGGTGTATGAATAAATTAAACAAAGTGGGGGGAAAAAATCTCAGGGACATGCATCTAAAGGCAAAATGTTTACTCGTCACAGAGAAGCCAAACAGCAAGAGCTGTTCGAACTTGACGCAGGTGCTGGACAACTGGAAATACGCCATCATGTACCAGGTGAAGGACATGCTGGTCAACGATCACGTGTCCATCTTACCAGAATACGTCAGGTGGGTTGTGAAGTGTTGTGGTGACTTTTGAGGGTGTTTGTTTTCTCAAAATGACGTCTGGTCTGTCCATGGCACGCATATTGCAGTCCACTCCAGCCTCAGGCCATCTGGACACTTTCTCTGTGACATTTTTTTCTGTTTTCGCAGCAACCGGAGAAAACTGGGATCATATGGCAAAAAAGGAAATGATTAATAATCCAAAATATGCTTTGACTAAAATCAACATCTAATCCACACAACATGTGCTTTCTCTAAGGTGCCGGACCTTTGATCCCAAGCCTAAAGTCTGCACAGCAGCTTCAAACCCCATTAATCACACATGAAAGATTTCTTGTGCACAATTATGACCTCATTTATAACTAGTCCTGCTACAAATCAGCATTTACTTTTATAGCCTGACCTTAGCACCAGCAAAAGCTGTAACTGCGATTTAATCTAGATCCTGTCGTCTCGGTACATTAATTGAAACACAACAATTGAAACACAATGTAGATTGTAGGCATGGGTCGCCCTGAATTTTTACATGAAGTGAATTTTAACTTTTTTTTTTTTTTTTTACTTTTCTGCAAAAAAAAGAAGCTTTGACTTTACATTGGTTTACTATTTTTTGTATTTTTTTAGAGATGGTAAATGTTCAGAAAATGGTGTTTATATGGGCTTTTTAACATTTATTTCATATGACGGTCATGATTTTGACAACCCTTAATTGTCACTCATTTTGGACATATGAATACCATTTAAACCCCTCATTTGTATGATTTTTGTTTATGATTTCTTTTTTTTCTCTAGCAATAAAAATTAAATAAACACATGAATGAAATCTTGAGTTACTGATTTAAATAAGAAAATTAAATAAAATGCCAAAATGAATCATGGATATTATAATGAACTAACACTAAATCTAAAACCATTACAAATATATATATATATATAGTAAACTTTAGCTGAAATAAAATGCAACATGTCTCATAAATTTATTTAATTTAACTTGATGTACTAAGATAACTAAAACTGAAATAATAATTAACATTTCAAATGAAAATTTAATTTGAAATTAACAGAATTTAATTAATAGTAATTTTTTTATTATTATTTTAAGTAAAAATTTATATAGCTATTTTTTTAAGATTTTGGTTTTCACCATTTTTTTCCAACTTTTCTGCAACAAAAGGTAGCTTTGAATTTACGTTGGTTTAATTTTGGACATATGAATAGAGTTTAGACTTATGATTTGTAAGATTTTTGTTTATGTTTTTTTTTGCTAACAATAAAAATGATATAAACACATTAATCAAATCTTGAGTTACTGATTTAAATGGGAAAATTAAGTAAAATGCAAGAATGGATCTGGGATATTATCAGGGACTTAAAATTTTTGAATTGAAATAAAGTAAACTTTAGCTGAAATAAAATATCTAAAAAATATACTTTGAGCTTGTTGCCAGTGCAACATATCTCATAAATGTATTTAATTTAACTTGATGCACTAGAATAACTAAAACTGAAATAAAAATGGAGACATTTCAAACATAGAAAAATTAAATTAGAAATTAATGTAATTTTATTAATACAAAATTGGGGGGTTTATTTTAGGTAAAAATGTATAAAGATAAATAAAGTTTTTTTTTTTTTTTTTTTTTTTTTTTTTTGAAGATTTTGCTTTTCAACATTTTTCAACTATTCTGCTAAAAAGCTTTTAATTTACATTAGTTTACATNAAATAAAGTTTTTTTTTTTTTTTTTTTTTTTTTTTTTTTGAAGATTTTGCTTTTCAACATTTTTCAACTATTCTGCTAAAAAGCTTTTAATTTACATTAGTTTACATTTTTAATATAAAAATGTATTTTATTTCAGCCTGTTACTAATACAACATATCTCATAAATGTATTTAATTTAACTTGATGTACTAGAATAATTAAAACTGAAATTTTAAAAAATCATTAAGACTATGTAGACATTTCAAAATTAATAGAAAAATCAAATTAGAAATTAATAGAATTTAGTTTTAAAAATTTGTTTTTTAATATTAGGCAAAAAATGCATATAGATATATAAATGTTTTTTTTTTTAAAGATTCTGCTTTTCAACATTTTTTCAACTATTCTGCAAAAAAGGTAGCTTCGAATTTACATTGGTTTACATTTTTTAATTTAAAAATATATTTTATTTCAGCCTGTTGCCAATAATTTAACTTGAAGCACTAGAATATCTAAAACTAATATCTAAAAATATATATATATTATACATATAATATATACAACATATCTCATACATTTGCTTAGTTTAACTTGATGTACTAAAAATACTAAAACTGATTTTAATTAATAGATATTATTTATTTAATATGAATAATATTTGTATTAATTTATTTTTGCTTTTAATTAACTTTTAACATTTCTGCATCACACAAACTTGGTGTAGGATTTACTTCGAATTTACAGTAATGTACAATTTTTCCACAAGTTGTACAAATTTCCCAACACACTAAAAGAAAAGAAACATGAAATTTTGAAGTAAAGACACTTAAAAATCTTGAAATTTTGAATGAAATTTTGAAGTAAATACATTCTTTGCTAAATTTCTCCAATAATTATGCTTAATTTTTTTCTCTGTGGTTAATTACTTGTCCAAATCAAACAAAACCCATTTTAAAGTTTCTATATTATGACCTGGCCACTTGTTAACCCACAAGATTTGAGGAATTATTGTTAATTACTGCAGGACTACTAATTTGCTTGCATTTAATACTTGGCGGCTTTTAGGACAAACTTATGACCTGCATGTTTTTATGTATATTATTTTATTGTTTTACGCACAGGATCAAGCCCCTGTCGGACGCGGTGGGAGACCTATATAAGCAGTTTAACACTCTTAAGGACAACCTGGCGAAGCTGACCAACAAGTTTGACAAGGTAGAAAGCTTTGTGGACGATATCCAAGCAGGAAACTTTCCCAGGCCAAAACTGTGGATGCCGCCAAGACTCCCTGTCAGAAGAATCCCAAATCAGATGCCAGTGAAAAAAGGTCCTGCAGAAGTGCCAGGTAAATCAGTGTGGGCTCAGAGGAGAGCCAGAAGAGGTCCTGGTACCTAACAGACTACAGTGAGTCAGGAGAAGAAGCTGATCAGCTTACTGGATCTGGAGACATAATCATGATGCTTTTCTAATAGTGGCCTGCTTAGACCAGAGATAAGCCTGTCAGGTATTAAAGGAAGAGTTCATCCGAAAATGAACGGTTGCTGAAAATGTACTCACCCTCAGGCCGCCCAAGATGTTTTTTTTCTTCATTGCATCACTTGCTCACCAGTGGATCCTCTGCAGTGAATGGGTGCCATCAAAATGAGAGTCCAAACAGCTGATAAAAAAAAAAAAAAATCACAATAATTCACAAGTAATCCACACCACTCCAGTCCATCAATTAACATCTTGTGAACTTGTTTCCAACTAAAATATGACTTCTCTATCCATAATATGTCTCTCTCTAGTGAAAAAGTCACCTTGCCTGAATCAGGAGAGAAATATGCACAGACCAAGCACCATTTACAAGTGAAAACAGTCCAGTGTCAGTCGATTTTGATTTGAGAGGACAACAGAGGATGGACTTTTTCTCTAGAGAAAGCATTATTATGGATTATAGGCACGTATTTTAGAAGCAACAGTTTAAAGTTAAAAACATCTTAATTATGGACTTGTTTCTTATAAACATGCAGCTTTTTGCTTCATTAGACATTAATTGATGTAGTAGAGTCATGTGAATGACTTGTGGATTACTGTGATGTTTTTATCAGCTGTTTGGACTCTCATTCTGACGGCACCCATTCACTGCAGAGGATCCATATGATGAAAATAAGTGAAAATATTGCCTACGTCATGAACTGACTTATGGGACATACTGGTTATGAAAGGACCCATGGGTTATTTGTATAGTATGATGGAGTGTGACATGTCTATATGCACAAATGATTTAGAAATATTAACAAAAATGTATATTAGATCATATAACAAATACATTAAGCTTTTAATATTAGAGATATGATAGTGTTAAACACGTGGTCATTTTGACTTAAACAGAAAAATAACGTTTCTCATGTATGGTATGATGTATTAAATATTGAAATGTTTATGTTTTATCTTTTTTGCTAATTCACAAGAGCTTATAATGTGCATGTAAATACTGTAAACAGATTTTTATAGCAAACACCCACAAATATGTGTGTTTCAGCATGCTTATCAAGGCACATTACACAAATGCAACTCAAATGATAAGCAAATCAGTGCATCGCGATGTTGCATGCTGGAATAAGCTAGTTAACTCATTAAAATCAACAAAGTACAGCTCACAATTACTTTTATTATAGAGTGTTTTCACAACACGTCATCAGTCGGCTATATTGGCGGCACAGAGTGTAAACAATGCCGCTGAACCGAACGAAACTTGCATTTTTTGCTGATTATTGCTGCTGAGAAAGGTCAATTATTGTCATGTTTTGGGCTGTACTAATCGGTCGGACCGGGAAAAACATTTGGAGTACTATAGACTGCCAAAAGTTATAACAAATCAAGGAGATGAGTGCAAAAACTGTCTGAGGAATTTCCAGAGCAAAAGTCTTGACAATACTCGTGTTTGTTCTTATCATTTCCAGTCAGGTAGGTGAAATATTAGGCTAATATGTCAATTAATACTGCTTGTACGTATCTTTACCACCTATTAACTTTAGTTTGTCAAAACATTGCACCCTTTTCTGCTTACCAAGTCCTTTTCTATATGATGTAGCATCTTCCACACATATTTTAGACAGCATAAATTAGCAGAACAACATATTCAGTAGTACATTAACTGTGCAATCCCCGCTGTTGTTTACATCCAAGTATGCTAATATGATGACCACGCATCAAGGTAACTGACAAAATCGTGACGTAAGTGCAACCCTTTATGAACAACTGAAAAAGCGGAATAAAATGAACGTGCGTGGTGAAATCACGCGTTTAAAATATTTTTCTGATAAACAGTGTAAGAGGTCTGAACATCTGAATGCATTTATTGCATTTGAGTTTCTGCCTAAATCTGAACATGAATATATCATTTGACGTTCATGAAAGTAGATGTACTGGATGAAAGAAACAGTCGATCATTCTCTCCACAAATGTTTCTTATATACGATGCTTGAACTTGCAAAACAAAATTCTTACAATATTTTATAGTACATGAATAAGATTGAAGAGTTGCTGTCATATGTTGATAACAGGAATTGTTATTTTGCATGTAAATGTGACTTTTTTTTAAACAAATACGTGCAATTGTTGTTTTAAGTCTTGACTGATGTAACATTCTTTGTATGATGTTTGGTTTGAAATAAGCTTTAAAGTTTGAAATGCAAATAAATGGTCAGTGTAAGATACTCAGCTGTGACTTTCTCTCCCTCAGTCTCTCAGTGTCTTTATAAGAGCGCCATCATCCGGACAGATTAAGTATTCATTTCTCTTACTAAACTGTAATTAGACTCGGGTAAAAAAAGTGACTTATTCAGGTAACTTCATTTTTTTAAATAAAGAAATAGGCCGTTCCAGTTAGCATGAAGAAATGTTTTAAATAAGCAAAAGAGCAAATATTTATTTTATGTCTTATTCTTGTATATTTTAATGCTTTGTTAAAAAAAAAATACTGCTACAAATCCTTCCATTTCTGCAGTGCAACCCAAAACAAACAAACAAATAGCCTGCAATGTGTGTGGGGTAGATAGATGTTTTAAATTTTTTAAACCGTATGATACTCCAGTTTTGTATGAGTATGCGGTCAGTCGGCGGACCTTTATTTTGAAATGTCCAAAACAGGAAGTTGTCGTCCTGCGCTCTGTGTTTAGCTGTAGAAATGTTCATACCGTTTACAGTGAAGGTTAGTTGGTTGTTTCGGAATGTTTGTACGAAGGTTGTGTGTGTGTTTTTTTCTGATATCTACCTCCCTTTTAAAAAAGAATGAGTTTAACACGTTCAGTACATGACTATGTGACTCTGTGCTATAAATATGTAGCAAAACTAAGGTTCTTGTGCTTCAGAGATGTGATGTTTCTCTGCTGACAAATGTGTGTTTATGTATGTTGCACAGAGACTGATCATAATGAGCCTTTTAGCCACAATATATGTGGAAAAAGTAAACTATATTAAGATTTGGGTTTGCTGTACAACTGAGAAGGCATGTCAATAAAATGACTTTACTGGAAATTATTTTGTTGTTAAAGAGATAAATGCACCCAGGTGTTACATAGCTAAAAGTGAATTATCCCCACATTGTTCCATGGCAACACATTACATACAATATATACATATTTGGTATAAGTATGTTATAACATTATGTCATAACATTTTCAACAGCATGTTTCATAAAGGTGTTCTCACCTAATTCATGATCAGCCATATTAAATAAGTTATGTAAACTTATGTAAATAAGTTACAGAATCCCCATTCTGCTGTGTCAAAATATTAAACTGTGCAAACCAGTACTAGCTGTGCTAATCGTGGCACAATATTTGTCTCTGATATACTTACTGCATTGCTCATATTGTTGAGTGACACCAGCAACACACACAAACATCTGTTAGCACTCTTCTTCATGAACTAACAATGTAACGACACATTCCTAAAAGAACTGAACAGCTGAATGGTGTTAAACTAAAATAAATGATGCAATACATGTAATTAAAAACCTTTAAAGTCTTTTTTTAGGAAACCCAGTATTCAGGTATGTGTGCGATATTAAAATGCATAACACATAATGGTTGTTTCTTGATGCATATTGTTGCATTTTGTTTCAACAACAATTTGTAAGGTAAAGAAGTCTTTTATTATCCTTTAATCTGCAGAAGAAAAAAAAGACATAAAGACATGATTCCTTTGAGCCAACTGTTTGTTAAATTCTCAGCCAATTTTCACATGTATGAATGATTCAGAAGAAATTATTTTATGCCTAATCCTGATTTCCACTTTTTCCCACCAATTTGCAGATTTGTAAATTATGATATGATTTAACTACTTATGTTTGTCATTCTTCAAATCTTCATTCTTATTTTGTGAAAAAAAACTGTATGTGATGTAAAGATTTATTGATTTTTCTAAACTCAGCATCATCAAATCAGGTAATATTAGGCCTTTTCGCAAATTCAGAAGGTTCAGGGCAGTGTAAACACAAAATATGATGTATATAAAATATAATTTGGTCATGCTGTTTTTATTTCTATAGCTATGGAAGACGACATACAAGAGGAAGTCCTTTCGCAGTTCAAAGAGAGGCGACTGGGCGGCTGGCAGATTCTGCAGCTGACGGCGGGCACGGGTTTGGCGGTCTATGCTGTCTGGGCAGGAGTCCTCATGCCGGGGTTTCGCAGAGTGCCTCTCAAATTACAGGTGAGATTTGAGAAGTGTGTCTGTATAAATTCTGCTCATGAGGAGTGATTTATCAGTCCAAAACTGCTGTTGTGTTCCAGGTGCCTTATATGCCAGCAAGCAGAGCTCAAGTGAGTAATGTTATGACTCTGCTGAAGGGCCGATCTGGAGGCATCGCTGACCTAGGCTCAGGTGACGGCAGGATTGTGAGTTATCCTCTTATTTTTTTCATTTTTTAAGTCTCTTCTGCTCACCAAGGCTGCATTTATTTAATCAAAAACACAGTAAAATCACAAATAGTGTGAAATATTATAAAAACTTAAAATAACTGTTTTGTTTTTGAACATAAGTTAAAATGTAATTTATATCTTTGATGCAAAGCTGAGGTTTCAGCATCATTACTCCACTCTTCAGTGTCACATAATCCTTCAGAAATCATTCTAACATGCTGATTTGCTGCTTAAGAAACATTATTATCAATGTTGAAAACAGTTGTGCTGCTGCATATCTTTTTTTGTAATAGAAAGTTAAAAAAACAACAACATCAGCATCGGCATTCATTTGATCAATATCAGCATCCTTGCTGAATAAATGCATTATATTTTTCTGTCATGACAAGAGTTTAGCATGGTAATGTACATGCCAGTATTAATGTGTTTGGTCTTTGCGGAATAGATCTGCTACGCTGCTGCCATGGTACAGCGAGTTCTGAGACTTGCTACTACCAAAACATCCACAGACACGCCACTGTGAGCATGTAGGAAATACTGATACGAATGTTTAGTTGCAACTCATTGGCTGCTGATATGAAAAGAAACCAATCAGCTGCACCATGTGAATAATGATGTCATTTTTTTCAGCTTGAGTTAGAACTTATCGGCCTGCACCATCTAGATTTTCATGACAGAACTTTGCATTTAAAAAAAGGATCTGAAATGTTTGAACAGTAATTAACGTGCTTATGTGTTTATTTTAATGGTGTGCAGGTGTTAGAAGCGTGTCGTCAGGGCTTTTCTCCAGCGGTTGGTTATGAGCTCAATCCTTGGCTTGTTCGTCTTGCTTACTTTCACGCGTGGAGAGCTGGACAACACAGAAGTGTTTCATATCGCCGAGAAGATCTGTGGAAGGTACATAAAATACTAAAATACTCAAAATACTATGTTAAACTATTATACGGTATATGTGTGTGGTATAAATGGTAAATATATATACATTTCCAGTCAAAAGATTTTTTCATGTTTTTTAAAGAAGTATCTTCTGCGCACTAAGCCTGCATTTATTTGATCCAAAGTACAGCAAAAACAGTAACATTTTGAAATGTTTTTATTATTTAACATATCTGTTTTCTATTTGAATATATTTTAAGATGTAATTTATTTCTATTATTTCAATGCTGAATTTTTAGCATCATTACTCCAGTCACATGGTCCTTTAGAAATCATTCTAACATTCTAGAATGATCAGAATGTTTTATAGAATGATTAAAATATTCTATAATAGAATATTAGAATGATTTCTTAAGGATCATGTGAAAAGCGTTCTAAAAACATTCTTTATTATTATTATTTTGTTGAAAACAGCTGAGTAGAATTTTTTCAGTTTTCTTTGATGAATAGAAAGTTTAGAAGAACAGCATTTGTCTGAAATAGAAATCTTTTGTAACATTATAAATGTCTTTATCCTCAATTATGATTAATTTAAAGCATCCTTGCTAAATAAAAGTATTAATGTCTATAATTTCTTTCTAAAAAAAAAACAAACATTTTGAATAGCATAGTGTATAATGTTACAAAAGCTTTTTATTTCTGTAAATGCTGAAAAAATGTTAACAGTTTTAAATATTGATAATAATATTAATAAATGTTTCTTGAACAGCAAATCAGCATATTAGAATGATTTCTGAAGGANCATGTGACACTGAAGACTGGAGTAATGATGCTGAAAATTTAGCTTTGTTCACAGGAATAAATTACTTTTTAAAATATATTCAAATAAAAAACAGTTATTTTAAATAGTAAAAATATTTCACAATATTACTGCTTTTGCTGTATTTTGAATCAAATAAATGCAGACTTGGTAAGCAGAAGAGAATTCGTTATTAAAACATTAAAAATCTTACTGTTTAAAAACTTGACTATAGATATTATTATCTTACTTATATCTCATACAGAAGCAAGATATCATTGATTCACAATATTGTGCATCATATGTGTGTGTTGGTGTTTTTGCTTGTGTGTTTCCAGGTTGATCTTTCAACGTACAAAAATGTCACAGTATTTCTAGCCCCTAGTGTGGTAAGTACCACAGTGATTCTTAAATCATTTAATAAGATTTTGAATGAATGCAAAGACTTTAATTCATGCATTTGAATCATATTATTGTGTCCTCATATAGCGTGTACTGTGTGTTTATCAGTTAAGTCTTTTACAAAAGAAGTTACTGGCTGAGCTGCCTGAAGACGCTTTGATTGTGGCGGGACGTTTTCCGTTTCCTGATTGGACGGCGTGTGAAGTAAAGGGTGAAGGTGTGGACAGAGCATGGGCATATCACATACAAGAACTGAGACATCGCCACCAGTCACAAGATAAACATGAGAAAAACAGCTGAGAAACATTTTAAACCTGTGCTTTATTATTTTATATTCATTTTATCATGTTTTATGCAATTACTTAATGCACAGAATGTTTTTAAAAAGTTTTAATCGAAAGATTGAAGATTTTGTCGAAAACAAAGCTGCTGTCTGTGGGTGTTCCTTAAAGGGTTCGAACCCGTGGATCACTTCCTGTTTTTTAATGTGACCTAGATAATGTTATGTGTACAATATTTCTCTTTTGCAGAAAAAGGAAATAAACTTGATTAATCTTGAGTCATCTTTCCTGAACATGTTGTTTTGTGAGAAGTGTGTGTTTGTAAATGTTTTTACCACTCAGTCTGCAGTCTTACTCAACGTGCTAGAGTTGATGGGTTGCATAATGTGAAGCCGTTGAGCAAACCACATTAAACAACCAGAAGCAAGAGAATCGCAAGCTCTTCTCTTTCATCTTCAGAAATGACAGACTGATTCTCACAGTTCAAGAGGAACGTCTACATGCAGAAACAAAAAGTAACAAAGCTTTTGCGTTGGCTATTCAGCCTGTGCTGATTTTTACAAAGCAGAGTGGCTGATGTGATGCAGACATGAATAATACATTTTTAATGTTGGCAAATTAGAAGCACTCAAATTAAAATAAACAATATTTATTCAAAATCGCAAATACCTGTTGATAATAAAAAACAATGTAAAAATAAACAATAAAAATGCTAAAATAAATAAAAATAATTATTAAATACACAGCAGTACCGTTGTAACAGAAACTACACAATTTGAAAAAAATAATAGTCATATTTATAATAATTTTGAACTGTATAAATGAGGTCTTCATACATAAAACTACAGATATCTTTTACATTTTAGGATGTGGGTCCCTCTCACGAGGATCATAATATTTCAGGGTTCATGGCAAAGAAAAGCCTGAAAACCTCTGGTCTGGCGGCTGCATATGTGTAATGAGGCAATACCTGAAAAGAGTGCACACTGTACTCAACATGTGTCTTGTTGCGGCCGGTTTCATCCGGCCCGAGATTAAGACTTCACTTCCGGTAGTTTAATGGGTAGAATACATTGGGTGACAAAACAACTAGTAACTAGTTCCTAATTACAGTTTACTAAAGAGCACATATTTCACTTCCTCAAGGGGCGCTTGACGGCTCACAGCGTCGAATCCTCTATTGAGTCGCATTCAAATGCGAAGTCGTTTTATATCTTATTGGAGACATTTGTGTAATATAAAGTATAGTCATTTAGGTCAAATTATTATGAATATACATGCCTGTTACACGCTATTGGAAATTCTCCATTTGAATCCTCTATAAAATTATTTAAAAATCAAGCCCGATTAGAAAACATAAACGACTGTGATTGGTACAATCCGACGAGCGCTGCGAAAAGTAACAAGTATCACGTGACGTCTAAAGTGAAAGCAAAACGTGTGTAAAATGAAACTCCTTTTCAATTTATTTAATTATTTAGTATTAAAATGTGTGGTTGTAAAGATTTAGAACGTTTAAGTAGATTTTGGTATAATATGTGAAAAATAAATAAAATCGTACACATAAATACCAAAATGTAGTGAAAGTTATGCTTATTTATGCGTATGTAGTATACCTACACTACGAGTCAAACATTTTTGAACAGTAAGATTTTTAATGTCTCTAAGCCTGCATTTATTTTATCCAAAGTATAGCAAAAACAGTAAAACATAGTGAAATATTTTTACTATTTAAAATAACTGTTTTCTATTTGAATATATTTTAAAACGTAATTTATTGCTGTGATCAAATCTAAATTTTCAGCATCATTACTCCAGTCTTCAGTGTCACATGATTATGCTGATTTACTGTTCAAGAAACATTTATTATTATTATTATTATTATTATTATTATTATTATTATTATTATTATCAATATTTAAAACAGTTGAATACATTCCTTTAGGATTTTTTGATGAATAGAATGACCCAAAGATCAGCATTTATCTGAAATAAAAAGCTTTAGTAACATTATACACTATACCAGGGTCAGGCATATGCTCACCAGGTTTTTTTTTAATTAATATTAAAAATTATAGATGATAAATACATTTATAATGTTACAAAAAATTCTATATCAGCATTTAAATAAATGCAGGCTTGGTGAGTAGAAGGGACTTCTTTAAAAAAACATTAAAAACCTTACTATTCATAATTTTTTAACTGGTAGTGTATTTTCTTTTTTCTTTTTTTTTACAAGAGGTATTACAATCGTGACAATATGAACAACATTTGCTGCCAGACAAAAAGTTATATAAATTTTATTTTTCTTTTTTTTTTATCTTGTCTCAAAAAGGCTGCTTCTTCTTGTAGAACGATTTTTCCTAATAAAATAAAAATAATTACTATTTAGCCCGGTGGCTCCTGTCCAATCAGAGACACGCTATCCTCTCTAAACCCCGCCTACTAAAGCAAACCGTTCCTTTAGGCTGCTTGCCTTTCCACCCGCTCTCATTTCTACTTCGATGAGGAAGATGTCACTTCCGTTAGTTTAATGGGCAGAGGAGAGGAAGCTACGAGAGGCCTGCACGGAAAGAGCGATCCCACCAACCCAAGGAGTGGCTCTGTCAGTCTTCTGGGGGCTCAAATTAAAGCACCGAGTCCAGCATAGCGATACCACCGCCTGAGACGTAAACAGTAGAGTTCCGACATATTTTTAACGCCGCTGTTTTGTTGCTCCCCTCTCTGTTTCGCAGTAACTTTATGCGGTTTGTCGCCGTGTATCCGGGCAGCGTCAGTTCCAGTCTCGTTCTCTTTAGGCTCGCGTTAGATCAACAATAATAACAAGTGTCCCGGAGCCTGAACCCGGGGTCCACCGGGCGTGTAGGGGACAGTGATGCGGAATATCGGTGCTTCCAGAAGGTGAAATACAAAGGCCCCAGAGGAAGCATGAGCGAGCAGAACCAGATTCATCTCATATTATAGCCGCAAAAAAGCTCAGAGCCCGGGCATGGTGAGTCAAAATTAATGCATATGTATGTGTAATCTATTTGACCCATGTATATATTTTTTATATGCAAATATTTGAACTTTTTATATCTGCACCAGTGCCTGGAGGTTGCAGTGGTTTTGAAGCGTCTGTGCATCTTTATTTGCCTGTAATGATCATATTGCATTGTGCTGAAAGCATTTATTCAATTTAAACCCATCAAAACACTGGTTTAGGTGTGTGTTACTGTAATATGATGTCTTAGGATTGACACATAGCAGTTGTAGATCTGTCAGATATGAAAGAAAGCAATTCAAATGCAGGTATTTCTGTCATTAAGCAATGATATCAGGTGATATTCACACAAATGAAGCAGAGCAAAACTTCTGCATGTGTGTGTAACGGTGTCCTCTTGAGTTCCTGACAGTCTGAACGGTATGAGGAAATCAAAGGCATTCTTCTGCTACTGTGACGTCACACTCGCTGTGTGGAGCAACACGCGACGTGTCGTGACTCATACAAAGAATTCAGAACCTTGAGCATCATCATCTTCATCAGCCCACTTCCTGCATTCGTTTTCCAGCCTTTTTACTCTTTTCTGTGAACACTCTCACCATTTTGTGTGTATTTTGAATGCAAGGTGCACCATAAAAAGGAAGCTGTCAGGAGAAGGCAACAAGATGCATTGTGCGTAGTTTTTAAGGCTTAATAAATAAAAAAATAATAATAAAAATAAAGAGAGTAAGGTAACATGATGCATAATCTTTAGAGAGTAATAAAGAAAAAATGTAAATTAAATAAATTACGCTATAAAAAAATATTAAAATTAAAGGTAAAATTAAACCTCACGTCGTTCCAGAACTATATGATTTTATTTTGTAGAACACACACATACACACAAAAAAGATATTTTGTAGAATACAGGTTTGGAGTGACAAGAGGTTAAGAAATTATCATGACAAAAAAACAAACAGTAATAGCACACATACATCTCAGAGATGTATATTTGATGTGGATGTTTTAATACCAGACATTTATTAGAGTATTTGCTCATCTGCAATAGACCATTTCGTCAAATGTAAACATACTGGTCCCGATACACTTCCTGTTTCTTTTTTTTTTTACTTTACACAAACATCACAAAAAAATACAACCAAAATAACATTTGACTGGATGAAAATGTTACATTAGCACCTTTAAGATGTATTTGTATATGTGAAA
>JAHKKF010518318.1:0-16876 GCA_019740295.1 Labeo calbasu
GTGACTGGAGTAATGATGCTAAAAATGTAGCTTTGAAATCACAGGAATAAATTACATTTTAAAATATATTCCAATAGAAAACAGTTATTTTGAGTAGTAAAAATATTTAACAATTTTACTTTTTTTTTTTCTGTATTTTGGATCAAATATATGCAGTCTTGGCGAGCAGAAGAGACTTCCTTTATGCTCACCGGTGCATTTATTTGATCAGAAATATAATAAAAACAGTAATATTGTGACTATTATAAAATGTAATTCATTCATGTGATGGCAAATTTTGCCTGAATTTTCAGCAGCCATTATTTCAGTCTTCAGTGTCACATGATTATTCTGAGAGCATTTAATTATGCAGATTTGCTGTTTAAGAAACATTTAAAAAAAAATATATATATATTATAGACTTAATAATACCAGTGTTGAAAACAGTTCTGCTGCTTAATATTTTTGTGGAAGGTTTTTTTTCAGCAGCATTTATTTGAAATAGAAAACATTTGTAGCATTATAAATGTCTTTACTGTCATATTAATTTCTTAAAAAGAAAAACTTACTGGCCCCAAACTTTCAAACAATAGTGTATAAGAAGATATTGGTTAGAATTAAGAATGCTGAATGAAATTTAGTTGCTTAGAAACATTAAAATAAATGCATACAACTAAAAGTTCAATAACTACTACAATACATTTTCAGTCAGATTTCACATTTATTAGTGTAATGTTTTTCCTGCTGATCACATAGCAGCCGGCTGACCCGTATGTTGACCTGAGGGCTTTAAGCCATACCTCTCCCTTACATGAGGGAGGATTTCAGTAAATTATTAAACACTATTTTCATAGTGTTGGTCTGTAAGTGTGTCTGCTGGCTTATCTGCATTTTGTTAATGTCACAGTCCAGTGGTCTGTATTTCAGGCTATGAGCGAGCTGTATATGTATGTACATTGTTGAAGCTGCTAATTAGATATTCAGTAATTGCAGTGTCTGTCTGTTTATAGTGTACAGTTCATTGAACGGTTCAAATTTGGCCTGTTATTTTATTAAATGAATTAAACTGCACATGCAGATGGATGTTAATTTAATAGATTTGTTCCGGAGTAGTTGCTTTGGAGATATAATCAAAGGTTTATAGCCTTTCTAGGAAATAAAACTTTGTAGGATTCCCAGAAATGGTGACAAGGTAACTACACAAGGGATTTGTGACCTCACCTTGTCAGAATAAATTGGTATGGCGTATTTTGCTCTGAAACCACACTTTCTTTTTCTGTCTTCTACATACTCTTGTGGAAATCTTGCTGTGGTCTCAGTTTGACTGGTGTTCTATACATTAAGCTGTAGAGAAGTCAGCCGCAATGACGGTTTTAGGCCACCCCTTTTTTTCATAAGCAGCCATTGCTAATAACTCTGAGAAGAGGCCTCGTTACTGCCAAACGAGTTGGGGGCTTTAATCCTTAATTGAGCACTGCGGTTCAGAAGAGAATGTTCTAGAATGATATTCACGCTCTGTCAGTCTGAGCCCTCCGCTCTCTCGGCCCCTCCAAAATCATTAAAGACGTGCGTGAGAACTTCAAGCCGTTGTGTGTACGTGCAAGTATGGGATTATGTGTGCTGGTTTTACATTCGATTGGTGTTGTAGCTCTCAATTAAACAGTTAATTTAACGTGTGCTCAAGGTTTTATATGTGTAGTGTCAGCCTCTCTCTGTTCTGCTTTGTGAACTTCAGCTCTGAGTTGCTGATCAAAGACCGTTAGTAGACCGGTTTTGTCAGATCAGAAGTACACAAAAATGAGGTGTATCCACTTTCAACTCCTCTCCCCTTAGAGAAATCTGGAAGAGCAAATTTATCATTTTACATCTTCATTCGGTAATTTTCCCACCTGTCTCATTTGTACTGCAAGCTTTATACCAGTTCAAATAACATTGTTTACAATGATACCACCCACATTTTCTTCCTCAGACTTCCGTGTTGTTTACTTTTTGTATTACAGTTTTACAATTTATTCATGCTACAAATTTGCTGCTTGTCGTAAGACAGAAGTGCAGCAGAAAATGATCCAGAGGCAGAGCAGGTATTTTTTTTAAGCTGCTTTGTGATTTGTTGTGGAAATAGTTTTGAAGTGTAATGCAGATGGAAGAGGTCAGTGAACCGGTGGATTTACTTCTGATTGGGTGTGTCGTTTGATCGCTCAAGATGTGTATTAGAAACGAAGAGAGAGTTTATTTGACACGGATTGAAAGAGAGAGATAGACTGCGTGGAAATATACATGTGTCTAGATTAGTGTAGGTCCCAGTAGACAGGAGAGATTTATGGAATCAGCAGTCTGTCCCTTCACCCGGGGTCGGTCTCCTGAACTGGCCTCTCGGCAAGCACTGACCAGGCACATGATCCTTTTGTGTTTACGTGTATTATAAAGCATTAGTTCTTGCTAGTACACATGCTTGGTTTACAGTTGTGTTTGAGACCATGATCATATCTTAAAGGGATAGTTCACCCAAAAATTAAAATTACCCAATTATTTATGGTAATATAAATATAATGGTCGAGATTCTGAAGCCCAATAAAGTGCGTCCATCCATCATAAAAAGTACTCCACGGCACCGGGGAATTAGTAAAGACCTTCTGAAGCGAAACAAAGCGTTTGTGTAAGAAAAATATCCTTTTTTTTAAAAAAAAACTTTATAAACCATATTCTTTAGCTCCCGCTAGCTACCGTACACGTGTTCTCGAGAGAGTGGCGTTCCAGCGGATGATGTAGGTGTAGCATAAGTCTTGCGAGAACCAAGTTTTGTTTACAGCAAAGGAAAACCTCTTGGCTTATATCGAAATCCTCCGACATTTTGCTTTACAAATCCTTGTTTTGTACTTTATAGTTTGTGATCTGTGTTTGATCTCTTGTCTACATTTCTTACGCTATGAACTTATGCTATATCTACGTCATCCGCTGGAATGTCACTCTCTTGTGAGTATGACAGTTAGGAAAAGCTAGAGATTTTGGTTTATAACGTTTTTAAATATAGATATTTTTCTTACACAAACGCATTACTTCGCTTCAGAAGGCCTTTATTAACCTGTGGAGCCAGGTGGAGTATTTTTATGATGGATGGATGCACTTTTTTTCATAACTGCCATTATAAAGCTTGGAAGTCCGAGGAAATTTTTCATAGAACTCCAAATGTATTCGTCTCAAAGAAGAAAGTCGTATACATCTAGGACGTCTTGAAAGCGAGTAAATTATGGGGTTAAAAAATTTAAATTCGGTCATTATTCACTCTCCTTTACACTACCAGTTAAAAGTTCTTGGACAGTGAGATATTTTTTGTTTGTTTGTTTGTTTTTTTAAAGTCTCTTCTGCTCACCAATCCTGCATTTGATTCAAAAGTACAGAAGTAACAGGAAGATTTTGAAATATTTTTACTATTTAAAGTAAATAATTGAATATATTTTAAAAATGTTTTTTAACATTTTTAAAATTGATTCCCGTGATTTCAAAACAAAACTATTTTTTTAGCATCATTACTCCAGTTGCACGATCCTTTAGAAATCATCCTAATATTCTGATTTGCTGTGTAAAAAACATTTTATTTTTATTATTATTATTATTATTATTATTATTATTATTATTATTAGTTATATTATTATTATGTTAAAAATATCTGAGTCGTTTTTTTTTTTTTTTTTCAGAATTCTTTAATGAATAGAAAGTAATCTGAAAAAGAAATCTTTTGTAGCATCATAAATGTCTTTATCTGCACTTTTGATCAATTTAAATTTTGGATCAAAAAAGCGCAGGCTTGGTGAGTAGAAAACATTAAAAATCTAACTGTTCAAAAACTTTTGACTGGTGGTGTATGTCATTCCAGACATGTATAACTTGTTTGCTTTCTTCTTTACTAGACTAAAAAAAATGTAAAAAAAATATTTTGTCTGTTCTACTTAATGGAACTGATTGTTCCAGTTAATGTTGAGTTACCTGGAATGTGTCGTGACTAAGCTCACCAGAATTTGCACTCGCATAACAGCTCACTAAAGTCTACACTTCCCCAACCCTGTGCATGTTTGTCATAGAAATATTCTTGAGAAATTTGCAGGAATTAGTGCACATTCAACTAGCCACCACAGTATTTGTGGCAGCTTTTTTGGTCTTGTTTCTGCAAAAAGAGGGGTTATTAGCTAACCCAAATCTGTTATTCCGAATAATTAAAGAATAATTCAAAGCATTTGAAATACATTGTCTTACAAAAATCAGTTCCACTAAAATTTCATGGCAATTTTTTTCTGTTTATTGTATGCCAGATTTAACGTTGTTCAACCTTTGCATATTCTGTGCACATCTTTTTGTTTATAAAGTCTAAATTGTCTTTTTTCAGTAGTGGTGGAAAAATATTGTCTTCCTCCTCTTTAACTAATTGTGTCTCTCAGGAAAATGCAGTTTGAATCCCCTATACAGCAGAAAGCGTAATCATGTATTTCCAGTGTAAAGTGTAGGAGTCTGTGTCTTAGCCACATACAAAGGGGATTCCAACTATGGGAAAGTGTTGCATTTGTGCTGGGGGAGGGAGGTGTGTGAGTGACCTAAGGGTGGGCAGGGAAAAAAAATGTAAATTGTTCTGCATTCATTACTGCGTCTGTCTCAGGGTTAGAGAGCAGAGCAGAGTAGAGAGAAGTGGAAAGGTCACTAGCTCTTTGTCTGAAGGGCAGAGAAAGGAGCGGAGGAGGGAGATGATGATAAGCAGATGCTAAGAGAAATGAGAGTAATGGCCCATTGGCTCAGGCACCTTATAAGATGATAAATAAACTGCCTCTCGTTTCTTGAAGACGTGGGAGACAGAGAATCAGATGGGCCTGATTTCAGTCAAAAATTGGTGGTGATGGTATGCTTCTCACCACTAACCACTGATTCTTTCCTGTTCAGTTCATTTCCTGTTAAGGTTAGTTAGTAACAGGACTCGTACTGAATGTCATTAAGAGGCAAAAATACATTTACATGTAATCATTTAGCATATGCTTTTATCCTGAAATGACTTACAAATTAGATCAAGAATGAGTAAATTATTATACGGAACCCAACAAAATTAGTTAGCATTATGGATTAATGGATTAATTGAGGGTTCACAAGACAGGTGTGTCTAAAATAATTGTTAAATTGCCACAAAATGAATATGCTCATACTGTTTCTTTGTGCTTGCACCACTTGCTCATAATTTCTGTTGTTTTACTGTAAAAGTCAAAACTTTGACTAATCCAGATGTTTTGTTTTGTTGCAAAAAAAGGTGTTAGTTCTAACATTAATTCTGAGAGAGTGATGCTATGGCGACTAGTGAATTATGTATGTATTTATTTATTTTTAACTAGCTGGCATCTGCAGTGTTTTTAAATGAGAACTATCAGCATTTTTTTTTTTAATCCTTCCGCCTATCCTGGAAAATATGCCACATATGCCACAATACTTTATAAAGCCGTCACACTCTGCTTTGTCATTTTCTTCTACTGTCAGAACCCCAAAATAACTCGAACTCCACTGCTGCTTCTGAAATGAGTTTATGCGAGTGCGAGAGAGAGCGCTCAGTTTGCAATTTAACAGTATACTCCAGCCATCCTCGTATGACAACCTAATTACAATTCAAGCTCTGCTGTACTGCATGCAAAACAGCTTCACATGCTGATATGCAGAACAATCTTGTTAGCTTTTGAAATGCATTAACTGTTTGTCCGTACACCAGAGAAATTGACTCAGCTGTGGAAAGATCCTTCCAAATCCTCCTCCTGTTGCATGTCATATACGGGAGTGACCTTTACTTTCCTGTGTGTGGCTGAGATATTGCTGAATTGACTTTGGCAAATGGAAATGTGACATACACATGATTTTATCGCTGTTTTATAATTGATAAATGTCCTTCACTTGCCATCATTCCTATTGACACAAGCACACATGCCTGTCTGCACACATTTATGTTGTATTTATAGTGTGATTATTGAAAAAAATAGATGCATATGATATGAAAAATACAGAAATTTTCTCAAGATGATTTGAATAGCTTTATTTGGAATTAGTCATTCTAGGATCACTGGAGTGATTTTGTAGGTGAGTGCATTCATGTTTTTATTAGCGCTGTCAAAATTAGCGTGTTAATGCAGGCAAATAATTTTATTAGTTTAACGGCGTTAAAAATATTTAGCGCAGTTAATGCAGGTGTGTCTGCCACCCACAACTGCTTCTGTCTCTTTTTTTTTTTTTTTTTTTTTTCTTGGCAAGAAGTGTGTTTTAGTCACAGAACTTCCTTACGATCACATCAAACGGAAGACTTTTCAGACGTGTGCTCCAACTTCACTTTAGCAGCAGGCGCTAGTCAAATAAGTGCGAGAAAGGTACAGGTGATGAGGGACCTTCAGTAGAACAACAGTGAACTGCGGTCAGATGAGATGTTGTCAGACCATATGTAAGTTAAAACGAATTTACCTGTCCTGTCAGCCGTTATACTGGGTTTGTAGCATGCACAAAAGCGGTGGCGCGCATTGTAGCCAGTATCATTTCATATTAAAGCATGAATGAAACTATGCGTCACTTCCATGTCATGTTCAGCAGCGGCAGCTCTTAGAGTAATAGCAGTCAAATAACCTAATAACCCATCTACTGTTATGCCTGTTAATCAAAAAACAAAAGAAAAAGAGGAACTCAATAACTTTTGTAGTTTTAAGGATTCGTCTATATTTAATTTAGTACTTGCTGTATTTCCTACTTGCTGAAGGGCACAGATAAGTAATGGGTTTATGTGAAGATCATTTAAGTTCACTTAAATTAGTTGCTGTTTTTTAAAGTCTAATAAATGTTAAAGTTGATATCTCTCAATTAATGTAATGTTGAGTGGCTATAGTCAATTATTAAATATTAGGGGGAAAAATAACAATTTCCTAGAGACCTCAGTAGCTGGAATCATATACTGTATTTATGTTGTTTCTACATTAATTTAAAGAGTGAATGTTAAATTATTGCAATATAAAAGTATATTTAAAAACTTTAATGTTAGGCGATCGATTGACAGCACTAGTTTTTATGCTCTATTTTTTTGAAGACTGAACTATTAGAGCAATATGAAACTGTGAATGTGAGTGTGCATGTCCCCATTTGACTGTAAGTATTGCTTTACTTTTTATAGGTCAAACTTTTCCTAGAAAACAAGCTAAACTTGTGACAATGCAACGTCAGGCGGCTTTGGTATAAACATTTCTGCTTAAACCTATTCATTTTTGTTCCATTTTTGTTATTCTAGTTTTGTTTGTGGCTGCTTATTAAGGTTGTGGACCCAGGTCTTTATGACATGTTATTCTGACTGTAATTGTGGTCTGCAATTTAAAGCTGATTGTAAACCCCATAGCTGTTAGTCTTTTGTTTACATTCACTTTCTCATTCTCTCTGTCCACACCAAGCCATTACTCTCCTCTCACTCAGCCTCCCCCACTTTTTTTTTTTGTTTGTATCGCTCACTCTTTATCTGCATTACCTTCCCCCTTTTCGTTCATCCCCTCTCTGGCATTCTCAGAAGGATGTGTTGCCAGGAGACAGGATTCTCTACCTATTGTGAGCATACAAAGGGGGTCTACAATCAGCAGGGCTGGGGCTCACGGGACCGACGTGAGAGGGAGAGTTTGGAGGGGAATGAGAGAGCGCGAGATAAAAAATGGGGGACTGAGAGCAGAGAGAGTTGTGGTGGTCTTGCGGCCTCATTCTAGTAGGTCAAATTGCTTTCTTTTAAACCTCGTAGGATTTGTTGTGTCATGCTCAGCTGGTGGAGGTCAAGAACAGCAAGGAAAAGATAGATATTCTTAGAAGTTAAGGCCCCCTTATTTCAGACCCACATGGTCAGCGTCCATTACGCTTGAGATGTAGCTCTAGTGTTGTGCGGTACCTGGTCATGTGACTAGAAGTGTATTTTGAACTTCAAACTTGGCTGTGTTGAGATTCCACCATCACGTCTGTTGTTTATGTGGAGTAGTATTACAAATGTTTTTGCTAAAGCAGCAGATCCTAAGTCTGTTCTTGATTAATATCTCCTCTTGTTCCGTTAATCTCCGATATTTTAATGCAGGCGTGTATTATGCATTTTCCATTTCTAAACTGATGTAAGCTCTGCAGTATAGCACGTCTTGAATATTGGAATGGAAGCAGTTTTTCCTTTTATTTGAAACACTTATGTGTTTAACCGTCAGTATAAGTACTATATAATTTCAATTAAATTAGTATAATCTTAAATAGTTTTTGCAATAGTTATTTGGTAGTTTATTGATAGGCTGCTCCATGTTCTTATTTTGTGGCCTTCAAAATGGTGCCCAATCATGTGATAATTAAAATGTATTGTGGCATTTGTAATTAATTTAGTTTGATGTGAGGATATTGATGTTAGCAAGCCTTCAGCCTAGGGGTGGGTGATATGACCAAAATCTTATATCACGATACAAGTACTTTTATTTCACGGTAACGATATATGTCATAGTTATTTTTGCTTTAAATAATGTCTCTTTGATATCAAATTGTTTGATAAAATAGAAATTTAATCATTCCTTTGTCAGTATCACAAAAAAATAATACTAGCCTAAATGAAAATAAATAAAACACTCAAGCTCACCGAAGACAAGTAAACAGTCAGCATTAAATAAAAATAAGAAACAATTACAAGCAATAGGACAAAGCAAGCAGACAAACAAACATAAAAACCACAGTAGAACAAATAAATGAGAATTGCTACATACATTTTGTAACCCTGGACCACAAAACCAGTCATAAGTAGCATGGGTATATTTGTAGCAAGAGCCAAAAATACATTGTATGGGTCAAAGTATTGATTTTTCTTTTATCATTAGGATATTAAGTAAAGGTCATGTTCTGTGAAATTTCCTACCATAAATATATCAAAATTTAATTTTTGATTAGTAATATGCATTGCTAAGAACTTCATTTGTACAACTTTAAAGGCAAATTATTATTTTTTTTTTCGCCCAGTATTTCAATTTTTTTTTTTTTTTTCTTTTTTTTGCACCCTCAGATTCCAGATTTCCAAATAGTTGTATCTCGGCCAAATATTGTCATATCCTAACGAACCATACATCAATGGAAAGCTTTATTCAGCTTTCAGATTATATAAATTTTACTAATTTAGTCGAGCAGTGTGAGATTTTCTCTGATTAACATGAGTGACAGATGCAGGAATATTAGACTGCTGTCACTTTAAGAGCTGCCCAGATCCAATATACTGTTACACATTTGTTTTCTCTTTGCTTTAAGACATAAATTACTGTGTTTACAAGGATACTTGTAAAAGATACTTGTACAAGTGCGTTTATTTAACTGTTCAAGGCCTATAAAGCGGCAAAAATGACTTAGTTCAATAGTTCTGCGTTCTTTGGCTGTGTTCTCACTGTTCGTTTTTGGGATTGAGAACCGCATTTACTTACAGGTGTGAGTCTTGAAATGTCCCATTCACACAGCTGCTTACAGTAGCGTCTCGAATGCTGTCTGTATGAATGTGGTCGACAGTGACCAAAGTAATATCAAAGATGGTGACGTCCATAAAACTGAAAGTATTACCACTTTCTGACACTTAAAGAGTCTAATCGAGCCGTGAGTTCATCCATCAAATCATCATTAACCGAAATTTGCGTGGAGAGCGGAGCATCTGAGCCATGTGCAGAACACAAAACTGACGGTAGCGGCCACGGTGGAGACTGGATATAAAACTTTCAGATGACACAGCTCATTTCTTGGTCACTGTAAGTTACTGAAACTACACATAAAAACCTGGAACACTCGGTAGACATGCGTTTATGCTGCAGAGCAGCTTTCTCTCGCACTGAATGACATGACAGACAACTAGTTGTCACACCTGTAAATAACCGTACTGTGTGTGAACGTAACCGTATTAAGGACTAATACAGGACTGACAACTGTATTCTGCTGCTGTGTGAACATGGCCTATTAGCACTTTCTCTCAGACAGTGCATGCATGTAGCAAAACGAGTTCTCTTTCACCGCTTATTATAATTCAACAGCCTAAAATCACTTGTTTTTATAAAAGATGTGTAAACGATACGTTTTTGTTTCCACATAGCACAGCAACATCACGTGAGCATTAGGGGTGTAAGAAAATATCGATACACGTGTGTATCGTGATATTTTGTTTGGCGATACTTCTCAAAAACGGAATATCGATATTTAAAAAAAAAAAAAAAAAAAACCATACAAGATTCATGACAGTTGCTTTGTTTTGAGCGTATATCTTGACCGCTAGATTGCAATCTTGTCTCTGAATTTAAACAGTGACAGGAAATGCTAGCATAAGGGCACGTCACTAATGTTAGTGTTAATGGAGTATGAAAGAATAGTTCCTGCTTCCGCCTCGGTGTGCCGTCATGTCGGCTTTTGAGGACGCGGCAAGCAGTGGAATTTCTGATAACCGTTTATTCCCGTTTATTGTTTTACAATTCTTTTTTCTTTAGGAATCCTGTAAGCACTTTATTTTTTATTGATATTAAGCAGATGTAATTCTTAAGTTCAAATCCAAATTATCTGACATAGTTACAATTGTAAACTTAAATTGTAAAACAGGGTCTAAAATATATATATGGTCTGTTTATAAAAACTTACATTTTATACATTTAATAACTAAAGAATCTTGCAAGCACTTTATTTTCCTCCTCTACTCGTACTGCACAAAAAGTGATTCAGTAACATTGAATGGTTTGCATATGGTGGTGTGTTCTTAATCACAGCTTTCCTGAAATGATGTCCTATTCATAAACTAAGAAATATCCCAATATATCGCCTTGTTTATAATATCGCAATGTATCGCAACATATCGTATCGCCTGATTCTTGGCAATACACAGCCACAGTCCAAAATCTCTCCCGGTTAATTGTTTCTACTGGTATGTCAACCACCCCTACAACACCTTGCATTTTACTTATGTTTTGGTTTCAGTCACTCTTTTACCCAGCTGAGATAATCTAGTAGCACACTGATATGTGCCCTGTTTAATCACATTTTCCCTGCTGGTAATTTAAATGAAACATTACATTTAACATCACTGCAGATGCTCTAATATACTATATAAAAAGATCATTACGTGGCCATTGTCGGCGTCTTGTGTAATATGTGTGTTTTTTTTTTTGTTTGTTTTTTGTTTTTTTTTATATCATAAGTGCATCTGTACATCTGTTGGCTTTGTTGAACACATGTTGTTATGCACGTGTGCGTTGCTTATGCAATGAAATCACATTTTTGTGTACGGCCATGCTTAGTTAATATTCAGTTCAGCTCTCTAGTTCTGTATTCATGCTCGGCTGGTATTGATTACTGATGTCCATCAGTTACACAAACTGTTATGTACTGTTTCGTTTGCATGATTATAGTTGAGAGATAAAGGGTGGGGCTGCTTGAAATGATAGCAAAGCCGGTTTAGACTGGTTTGTGATTTTTTTCATAGGAGATATGTTCTTTAGTCACATCATAGTAAAAAGAGTTGTGATTAGCATGGTAGTGGAGCACAGCACTACAGGTTTTAGATCCAGATTTATGGCTCCAGATGGAGAGAATAGTCCTAGGTGATTGAATGAAGTCATGTCCTCAACGCAGCCCTGATCTCTGCCAGAGAGCTGGCTATATTAATTAAAATGAAATGAAATGCAGCCTTCAGCCAGGGTCACCAAAGGATCCATTCGTTTAAAGAATTGCTTTGATCACGGGTAAACGAGCATATATTACTGTTAATGGGGGATTTTTGAATGGCCCATGCCAGCAATATTAATTTGTTGACTGCAGTGCTGCTTTTCATCTAAATCAGTATTCCTCGTGCAATACACATTCGTAATTTCTTGACCCCACAAATCAAAGCAGCGGTGATACCCAAGGGAAATTCACACACTGTCATAGGTGTGACATCTAAACGATTCTCACTTATGTAATGTGGTGTAACACACCCTGCAGCTTCATTCAACTGTTTGTGTTATGTTAAATGTAATTTCAAAGCTGTTCTACAGCCAGTCCCTTGATTGTGACGAAAGAGCAGAACCTCATGGGGCTGATTTCTTATTTGTAGCCAGAGGCGTCCTCTGCAATGTTGTGATCTCTATGGAAATGGCACTCCACCTGTTTCTAATTGTTTTCGGAAAAACTGGACTTTCTGGATCTGAAGTTTCAGCTGTGCATAACTATGAAAGTATGGAACTCACTGAAACTTGTTTGGAAACATCGTACACGTAGTCAGTGCTTGGTTACGATCACTTTTGGTCATTTAAATCCAGTGCTGAAGGTAGACAGGCAGACTTTATGTAAATGCATATCACTTGCTTATTCCACATGGTCATTCCTGACTAGTAAAGAAATGGCTTTTACTTTGCATTGTCAATCAAGAGCTTAAAAACTGTTTCGGCCTGTCTGGATTCTGTTAGGAAATTATAGCATTTTTGCAGACAGATGTTTTTTTGAGGTTTATCTAATGTCTATGCTTATTTTTAAGCTGTGCTATACAGAGCACCACTGCTGTGTGCTCTGTTAGTAGTCATTTACTAAATGATGTTCATTCCAAGAATAGATGATCTCGGATGTATTTGTCTTCAGCTCTAATGAGGGCATGCACCATGCATATCTTCTCAGACTACAGAATTCAGTCATTGTCTCAAGGATGCTGCATTGCACAGGCTTTGAGGTTCAAATCCTATAGTCACCCATTCAATGATGTGAATTTACAAAAGAAGCTGATTGCACAAATGATTCGTTTTTGAAAAATGCACCATGTTTGTTTCTGTTTGAAAGCATCTTCTTTTCTGTTCTTCTCAGGCACAGCCTGTGGACTACAGATCACCTCCACTGGCCCCACATCCATTGAGAAAGCCAGTGGTGAGACTGTGAAGCTGGACTGTCAGTTTACTCTCGCTGCTGAGGATTCTGGGCCTCTGGACATTGAGTGGAGCCTGCAGCCCTCTGACAACCAGAAAGAAGAGAAAGTGGTGAGTACACAATGTGATTGTGTATCAAGTGGGTAGAAACGTATTTGATGTCTGCATTATTCAAAAGCCTCTGGGAGGTTTAGTTTGACTTTGTCCCTTGTGCTCCATTGCCTCGCTTCCTGTCACAAGTTTTTGTTTTCAGCAAAATCAAACTCACAGAACTAGTTTCACTGCCTCTTTTGTGCGAAGGAGAATAGTAACATTCCTAACTGCACCGTCATCAACAATCACACTTGAACTCAGTGTTCTAGCTTAAGTGTCAAACAATATCTGAAGCTTTGTGATTTTTAATTTGGTGGTGTTCACACACAAGCAGCTCATGATCTGGTGGTTTCAGTGTTACAGAGGTTTTTCTTAAAATCTTTTTTTTTTTTTTTTTTACACTTAAATATAACAATAGTAATATTTCTTATTTTATTTGCATTATTATTATTATTATTATTATTATTATTATTTATTTTATTTTTTTTCTCCTATATATATATTAATATACAATCAAATGATCTTTGGCCACTAAATGAGTTTTTATCAGAAAATCAAACTTGGAATCCTAGGGCTTATGATTTCCGCGATGCAGAAAATGGAATTGCGAAATCTATTCATAAAAATGGAATTTGCTGTATAAAGCAGAAATTTGACAGATTTGGGATGAAGAATAAATGGCGCAGACACGCATTTTTTTTTTTTTTTTTTTACCATACTATGCGTAACACTCGCAGTATTTTCAGTGTCTGCTGACTCAATATATGAGTACAAGAACACATAATCTCTAGAACTGTTCTGAGCGTCACTTCATGAGCATTTTACCATTTCTTTTGAGAAAATCTGTTGAGATAAAGGTCTTCACAGCAACCCGTCAAAATAAAAGTGTGGTTTAACTTGAATAACTGTGACAGAAATGTATTACTTACTGTAATTATAGTACTACTAATAATACAATTATTATTAAAACATTATTTAAGGAATATTTTACCAGAGAAATTATTTAACAGAATTTATTTAGCAGAAAAATGTAAGTACACAAATATTCCTGGAAAAAATAAAAAAATAAAATAATATTTTTATTAAAAAAAATAAACTCAATTAATTAAAGATGCTTTTGATTTATTAAAATAAATAAATAAATAATTAAAATGGAATCCAGAAAATGAATGGAAAACTGAATAATGTTTGGTCTTAAATACTGTAATTTGTGTTAAACTTTTAATAAACTGCTGTTATATTGTGTATGTTTCATGATTTTAATTCATTAAACTTGTTTTTCGATTAATGTTTTTTTTTTTATTTAACCATTAAAATAGTCTAGAAAAATTAAAACAGAAAAAATGGAATCCAGAAAAATGAAAATGGAAAAAAACGGAATTTGAAGGGGAAAAAAATGATTTCAGAGGTCCGTAGAATCCCTAATATTAAACAACAATATTTGTGAGCATCCCACTCAAGATCTATTTAGAAGTCAAGTATTGAAGATGTTTGCATGTGATCGTTCTTGAAGGTTGATCTTTATCATTTTACCTGCTTTGATCTGCAGCGAGCAGGTGCTGGTTTATCAGCTCCACATCTGTCAGAGGGAAACACAGCACACCACATTGGGTGTTGAACGTGTCCTGTTGTTTTAGTGCTCTGTAAATTTGTTTCTTGGATGGATATGTGTGTGGCTTTACATAAAGGGTCTTTTTATAGTTCTCACATGGATGTGTGTTTGAATTTTATTGGTTTTGGCAGAAGTTAGTTAGTTTTTTTTTAGTTTTTTTTTTTTAAATATTGATGTTTTGTGTGTGTCTTACACTTCTCCATGAATTGTGGTCTGCAGAGGCTGTTTTTCCCTGCGTCTGCACAAACGCTATCTCTGTAATATAGACCATAATTAAACCGTCTCACTTCCTTACAAAAGGCTGATTTTGCCCTAAAGGTGGACTTGCAGGTAGAGTAAGCAGCCAGATATGTGTGCTTGTCTGCTGCAACCCCTTCATGCAGAGATTACCTCATACTCTTTCTCTCCAGAGATTATGCATTTAGCTGGGGACAGAATTGGGTCAGGAGCCCTCAATGGTCGATCTCACTTTGGTATCCTTGTACCTTTCTTCCTATCTCTCCCTCTCTCACACATGCTCTCTCTACTCCATCTTTTTTCTTCTCAAAGCTCCTTCATTTCTTCTGTCGTTCTACACCTAATTTTTCATTCTATTTTTATCGTTCTCCCTTTCTCCTCACATTTCTGTTCCCCTCGATTGCTCAGTTTGCTGTTTGCTGGGTCGTCCTCATGGGTATAGACCTGCACTCTTCCCCCTCTGTTCTGCCAGGCTTTGCCCCAGGACTTGAAATTTGTCTTTGACCCACTTCATCGTTTTTAATGGTTTATAAGAAGTTGAAGGTTGGACACAAGCTACTTTAATGTTTTTGTTTTTTTTTTGGGAGAAATTCATAACATTTATTGTGCCCCAGTTCTGCTTTTGTCAGCAGGTTATACTCTATTATTTTAGTGTTTACATAGTTACACCTTTTCAGATCATTCCTAAATTGCGTTCTTGTATCATCCAATTCTGATCTTTTTATTATATATACATATGTAGCAAGGATGCATTGAACTTAAGTGATGGTAAAGACATTTATCATGTTACTAAAGATTTGTATTTCAATTAATGTTCGATTCATCATATAATCCTGAAATAAAATGTATCATGGTTTCCACAAAAACATTAAGCAGCACAACTGTTTTCAAAAGTTTTTATAATAATGTTACAGAATATATCTGTTTTTACAGGATTTTTGGCTTTTCCTTCACTGTGATTGGCCTTGAAAAGCTACTAAATGAGTCAAAAAATAAAAGAGGAGTTGTAAACAAAGACCAACTGACTTGTTAGTGTTTGGTCTATCCCTTCTTTTTCACCTCTCACTTTTGATCCAAGATGAAAGAAAAGGGCTCGACACTGTACACAAACACACAAGGCTACCTTTTGAAGGAAAATACATTTTCTCCTGTATTCAACAACAGTTTCTATTTTTTTAAGCGCAAGAACTGAAACAATGAATTAACCTTGAATGCGGAACCCAATTGCCAATGATTGTATTCATTGTGAAGGTCTTTGGGACACAGTGAAGCGTGAATGATTCTCTTGTTTGTGGGACGCTGTTGACGAATTCCATACAAAACTACATTGCCCACTTGTGTTAGCATTATATTGAAGAATGGATGGGAATTGGGGTGACACTTACTGTACGTGCACTGTGGCTCCATAATCTCTTATGCGGCACCTGCAATTGCACAATAGCCCTGCTGGGGTTGAGTCTGAGAGTGATAATGAGAAAAGGAAAACAAAAGGATTATTTAGAAAATCGAAGTAAACATACCATGATAGGGTTTTTATCATTGCATTTTTACAAATATGAAAGGAGTTAAGATTGTTTTGCATTATCCCAGTTGCCGTTGTTTGTTTTGGTTGGAAAATTTGTTTTGATATCTCTGTGTGAGTCAGAGAGAAAGTCTCTAGTTAATTTGAATAGTATAAATCAACATGAATTGGCATTTGATACTAATTGTAATGACATACAGTGTTCACAAGTTTATGCTGTTAAGGCTGTTTTTCAATTTTAATATACATTAACATCTAATTTATTCCTGTGATCAAAGCTGAATTTTCAGCATCATTACTCCAGTCTTCAGTGTCACATGATCCTTCAGAAATCATTCTAATATGCTGATTTATTATCAGTGATAGAAACGGTTGTGCAGCTTAATGTTTTTTTGGATTCTTTGATGAATAAAAAGTTAAAAACCTTTATTCAAAATAGAAATCTTTTCTAACAATATACACTACCATTCAAAAGTTTGGGGTCAGTAAATGTGTTTTTTTTTTTTTTTTTTTTTTTTTTTTAAAGAAATCAAT
>JAHKKF010518321.1:0-10994 GCA_019740295.1 Labeo calbasu
GTAGAATAACTGAAATTGCATTTCCTGGTAAAATGTACTTAATGTTTATTTACAAGAATAAAAAATAATTTTTGGTCATTTTTGGAGCTTGACAGTTTATGGTCACTATATACTTTCACAATATGGAAAAGAGCATCTTGGACATTCTGCTGAATCTCCTTTTGTATTCAAAGCAAAAAAAGTATTTAAAATGTGTATTATGAACATTAACCATTAAACTAATAAAAGCTATTTTATTCTGAAGTTATTTAGAAAACCAACAGTTCTGATGATTTAATGAACCTGTAAAGAACCAGTCAAACCATATTACATTTAACCATATAACAACTTACAGCAAAAAACTAAATGCAAAAACAGTTTTTTTTTTTTTTTTTTAATGCACTGGTCAATATATAGGCTATTTGGCTCTTCATAACGTGTTGTATCAGACTAGTGAGTAAAAGAACATCTGAAATACACAAAGTGTTAATTTTATTCATTATCTATTTGTGTCTATAGATTCGACTACAATGTATATCTTTCAAAAATGAATTTCTTAAAATGTTCTATAAAGTTTTATCTCCACTTCAGCATTACATACAAACACCAAAATGTACAGTTTTATTCATACCAATATTCTGAAGGTTTTTTTCATATATCATTTGCCTGATGTTATTGTTGCACTATTTGTGTAATTAGATTTCAATGACAATACATAACTTTAAATAACATTTTCACAAAATTTGTTTTTTCTTTACTTCAGCAGCACTTGCATACACCAGAATTTAGAGTCATATTTATATCTATATTCTGAAGGTTTTCACTGAGGTTTTTTTCATATATCATTTGTCTGGTTTTATTATTGCACTATTTGCGTCTGACGATTTCAATTACAATTCATAACTTTAAAGAACATTTTCACAAAATTAGTTTTTCCTTCACTTCAGCAGCACTTACAAACACCAAAATTTAGAGTCTTATTCATGTATATGTGCTGAAGGTTTCCATTGAGGTTTTTTCCATATATCATTTGCCTGATTTTATTATTGCACTATTTGTATCTGTAGATTTCAATTACAATAACTTTAAAGAATATTTTCACAAAATTATTTTTTTCTTTACTTCAGCAGCACTTACAAACACCAAAATTTAGAGTTGTATTCATGTATATATTCAGAAGGTTTTTACTGAGGTTTTTTCCATATATCATTTGCCTGATTTTATTATTGCACTATTTGTATCTGTAGAATTCAATTACAATAACTTTAAAGAACATATTCACAAAATTAGTTTTTCCTTCACTTCAGCAGCACTTACATACACCAAAATTTACAGTTTTATTCATATCTATATTCTGAAGGTTTTTATAGAAGGGTTCGTTCATATATCATTCGTCTGACCTTTTGTATCATTTCAATCCTAAGGACATGGTGAAAATGCTTTTTTCTGGCTGCTCAGAGTAATTTTTGATTTCTAAAGTGATAAAAAGAGAAATCCAAAATCCCCTCTGTAAAAATGTTTAACTCTAATATGTCAACCAAATCAAACAGCAATTTTGAATCTGGCTTTATCCAATGTTCAGATTTATTCAAATGAGTGCATGTTTAATTAAATAATGCATCATTTGCATGTCTCAAGAATAACATTTCAGAAAAATTATAATTCAAAAATGTTTGATTCAGCTAATCATTGCTTTTGCTAAGCTTTTAATAACTTAAGACTGTAAACAGATGTGTCTACCATAATTTTCTCCTGTACTTTCTAATATAAGCAGCGTTGGTCCATTTCACATGTGTGAATGAACATATACATTCAGAGTCAAAGAGAGAATGGAGTTTCACAGGAGTGAGTTTGTTCCTCCGGCTCCCTGTTGAGCTCAGTGACTCGGATCACAGTTGTGCTGCTTTTTTCTGATGGCTATTTCGGCTATTTCCCATGGTAACGCCCTATCCGACAACAACAGGCATGCTGAAAGGGGCTCTTAAAAGAGTAACGTGACACGAATGTAGATCAATGCGGCCTCTGAAGACGAGCTTCACTACAGAGCTGAACTTCCTCCAGAAAAAGCCCAGCACTCCTTTCAACACCAAAATTAGACTGTTACCGATGCCACGGCACTATAAATCAGCCAAATCACCTTCATACCGACACACACGCGAACAAAACACACTTTCCATGGCCTCTGAGAGCACACGTCGCTGAAAATACATATTTATGTTGCCAAATATCCTGTGATCTCGGTTTTGTATGCTTTACTGTAATCAAACTCATTTGCATTTCACACACTCTTGTGAGCACAGATCCTGTCGTCACTTGTAAATAGCGGAATAATTTATGCAAACATTAATAAGGGATTATCAGATAATGCTCCAATGTGTTTTTGATTTTCATGGGAACAAGTGGATGCGACATCAATCTGCAACAATGATGTGCGCCACTCGATTATTAATCGCTGCTGTATTCATGCATATTCCAGAACAATTATTTATGTATTAGCAAAGGAATGAGCAAAATCCACAAACAAATGTGCGTGTGTGTGTAAGTGTGTGCGTGCTTGAAGGCTCAAGGACGATCTGAAAATGTGACTGTGTGAACTGAATGAGAAGTGTTGAAGGTAATGAGTGTTAATTAGATTCGTTTTTGGAAGTCATGAGCAAAATAACGCGCTACATTTTTTTAATTTGCACTTTGATGCCTGAGTAACTTTTTCAAATATTAAATTAACACATTAAACTGCATTCAGAGCATAACTATTTATTTCAAACATACAGACCAATTCAACCACACATCTCCAATGTCTTACCAACTACACTGTAAAAATTATTTTCGGAAGTTGCAAATAAAACAAATATTATTGGAGTGCGCTTTGCAAGAAAATACCATTTCAGCCTTTCTACTTCAAAATTTCATGTTTAATTCAGTGGGTTACTTTCCATGTTTTCGTAATTAAAAAATTACTAGCAATTTCTGCGTTAAAAATTGTTTCTTCACCAATTTTTAATTTACAGTTTAGATAAAGCAAGCAACATGGATACAGTCTACAAACATACAGTACACTTTCAAATGCAAGTCACATAAAAATGCAACAATTATATTTTATTTGTTACTTTTATTTTATACTTGTAATAAATAAATATATTTTCATTAATGAAACTATCAATTATTAGTGATTAAATTTAGATCAACAAATCAAATTACTTAAAAAAAAAAAAAAAAAAATTACTGACCAATGCAACTGAAAAACACTTGCAAATATACAACAATTAAGTAATTACTATTTTTTTTTTAGTTAGTTTTGTTATTTTAGTAAATAAATACATTTTTAATAATGCAACTTTACCAATTCTTAGTGCTTAAATCAATTAATCAAAATATTCTTAAAAAGTACTATTTATTAGAAATTTTCTCACACCTTTTCATACAAACGTTTATTAGATTGTTATTTTAATTAGTTATTTTTATGCACTTTTAGCAAATGTTTACTTACGTAACTATCAATTATTTGTGCTTAAGGTTAATAAATAAATTACATATTTAAAAAAAGACTGATAAAATTTAATATTTTGAAATTACGACAAAATGCTTTAATGAGAAAAGTAACATAGAAACAAATATATGTAGTGTAATTACTTATTTGATTAACTTTTATTGCATTATTTTTTATTATTGTTAGTAATTTTTTTTAATGCAACTATTAAATATTAAAGCTTAAATTAATCAATCAAAATTTAATGCATTTACTTCATTCATTTTTCTCATGAAATATTTGTCCACCTGAACGCAATAACTTATTCTGCTTCTGAAATGACTGACATCATCAATCTGTCTGATTTTTCATCCGTCTGTTGTACAGAGAAAATTTTCACCAATCAATTCCTCACAGATAAAACCAAGTCCTGTGTAATGAATATCCTGTTTGACTCAAAAAGAAATATGTCACATTATGATTTTGATTGAAAAGCAACATTTCTCAAAGAAATTGTGAAAAAATTAAGCTGTTTTTAGGGCAACTCAACCCGAAACAGACAACACACACACACACACACTGACATTTTGTTCTCGACTTTGCCAGTGTTTTATGACTTAGCTTAGATTAACAGCTTTTAATTTCAAGCCCTCGTCACCTTCAGTCATTTATACCCGTCTCCATCACTTCCCCGCTGTCGTACATCACAATCACATTCGGCCCAAAAAATACTTTGCTTACATTACCCTTTACTCAGGAATAAATTACATCCTAATCGATGCTTTGCCGTGGGCTTCTGCATCTGTGACTGGATCAATCTCACCCCGGTTTGCTTATGGATCCTAATGGAAGAAGCTCTGTGTTACTCCGTGCTATTGCTGTTGTCAAAATACACGTTGTCATATTTTCCTACCGCATGTTTTGATGCTTTTATGGTTCGTAGGGCAGCTGCTGTTTGTGTTTTCGGAAAACTTACAGTTGCGTGAGGGAAAAGGGCCAAAGATCAAGGTACTTCTTTTTTTCAATACAGAAAGTAATTCATCCTTTGGGAATGAGGGGCATTTCATAGGCCGCACTGTAAATTAGGCGGCGTCTGAATGGAGGTCATGCGGTGGACGTGACACTCGAGTCCGGAAAGCCGCCGAACGCGCGGAGCGCTAAATTTGTGGTCTAACTGCGTGTTGCTTTTAAAGACCAAATAAATTCATGCGCCACAATTCACAAAGCACAGCAGAAGAACATAAAACCTGGAAGGCTTGGGTGTACTAATTTATGACAGTCCTTTACCATTCAAGGAGAGATCTGGAGATATTATTTACCTGGGCCGCCCAGAGCACAAAAGAGATGAGATTTAGAGTAGATTCAGAAAACAGAGATTTACAACAGGAAAAAAAAAACATGATTTAAATAATAATTACCGGAATATTGCGTTCTGGAAGTCATTTCGGCTTGTAATTCCAAAACTCCACTGAAGCACTTTGAAGGTCACGTCCCAACTGGATTAGCAGAGAATCTAATGGAATATAAACCGCATTAAAAGCGCAGATCTAAAACATGAATGAAAACAAAATGGGAGGCTCTGCATATTACACCAATTAATCTGACAGACACGGAACGAAAACAGAATCACAAACTAATCGCACGGCACCTGCATTCAGCGCACGCTTCTCTTCACACAGACCTGTCAACATCCAAGACATGAACTACTTCCTCCAGATATCAGACAATACCAGAACAGATCAGGGTGAAGAGGCAAAAATGTGCTACTGTTGAGCTGTTCGCTGGTTCAAAAGGTTCTTAAAGCTCAAAGAATACAATCAAGCGTCCAATCAGTCAGAAACGGCAAAAGTGACACATATTTCACACTACAGATTTTCAAAGACCATTTTCTGCCACATAAAAAAAAATAGCATTTTCTGGTAAATCGTGATTATGGCATCGAAAAGTCATGATTTACAGATAGAAAGTCAACATTATGACATACTAAATTATAATTATGAGATATTAATTACCAAGTCAAACTGAGATAAATCATGACCTGTCATAATTGAGACAAAAGGTCATAATTATGAGATAAACTTGAAATTTAGATAAAAGTCATACTGTAAATATGTCTTAAGTTAAATGAGACATCAAGTCAATTATTGGATAATTCAAATTTGTAATTTACAAACATTATAATTCTGAGAAGATAAAAAAAATCATGCTTTTGTAAATCCTAAACAACTGTTATGAGATAAAGTAAAAATTAAGATAAACGTCATAAATGACAAAAAAAACATGTCAATTATAAGAAGATAAAAACCCAACATTATGACATACTAAATCAGAATTATGAGATTAAAGTTAAAATGAAAAGTCAAACCGAAGTGTCATAACTATGAGATAAAAGATTAGAATTATGAGAAAGTTGGAATTTAAAAAAAAGTCAAATCTAATTATTAGATAAATCAAATGTATGACTGACAAAAATTCTAATTTAAAACTATGACATTACAAAATTATGAAATTATATGGAAGTCAATTTGTCATGTAATTAAAAAAACATGCTTTTGTAAATCCTAAATATTATCTGTTATAAGATAAAGTGAAAATTAAGATAAAAAGGCATAAATGAAAAAAAAAAAGTCATAATGAGATGGAAAATCAACATTGTGACGTACTAAATTATAATTATGAGACAGAAAGTCATAATTATGTCACACTATGTCAAACTGAGATAAGTCATGACCTGAATTCATACTTATAAGACAAAACATGGAAAATGAGAAGCCATACGACATAAGTTATAACTATGAGATAAAAGATCAGAATTATGAGATAAAGTTGAAATTTAGATGAGTTATAAGTACGACATAAAAAGTCAAATATGACAATAGTCAATTCTTAGATAAATCACATGTACGATTTAAATAATTATGACATACTAAGTCAAACTGAGATAAGTCATGACCTGAATTCATAATTATGAGACAAAACATGGAAACTGAGGTCATATGACATAAAAAGTCATAACTATGAGATAAAAGGTCATAATTATGAGATAAAGTTGGAATTTAGATAAAATATGACAGAGTCAAATATGACATCAAATCAATTATTAGATATAATTTACAAAAAACATAATTATAAAATAAACTAAAATAAACTATGACATTACAAAATCATGAAATTATACGGAAGTCAATTTGGTCACATAATAAAAAAAAATCATGGTTTTGTAAATCTTAAACGTGATCTGTTATGAGATAAAGTGAAAATTAAGATAAAACGGCATAAAAAGTCATAACGAGATGGAAAAATCAACATTGTGACATAATAAATTGTAATTATGAGACAGAAAGTCAAAATGAAATAAGCCATGACCTGAAGTCATAATTATGAGATAAAAGATGGAAATTGAGAAGTCATATGACTGATAAAAAGTCATAACTGTGAATTAAAAGGTCAGAATTATGAGATAAAGTTGGAATTTAGACAAGAAGATAGAAATATGACATAAAAAGTCAAATATAACAAGTCAATTTATTAGATAAATCAAATGTATGACTTACAAAAATTATTATTATGAGATAAGTATGATAATTAGTATAGATAACTATGGCATTACAAAATTATGAAATTATTTGGAAGTCAGTTTCTGTCATGTGAGTAAAAATGCTTTTGTAAATCCTAAACAACTGTTGTGAGACAAAGTGAAAATTAATAGAAAGTCATAAATGATAAAAAAAAATTCAAAGTCATTATGAGATGGAAAAATCAACATTATGGCATAATAAATACTAATTATGAGACAGAAAGTCATAATTATGACATGCTAAGTTAGAATTATGCGATTAAAGTTGAAATGAACAGTCATAATCATGAATTAAAATTGAGATAAGCAATGACAAGTTAATGATGACTAAAAGTTGAAATTGAGATAAAAGTCATAAATGACAGTCATGACGTTAAGTCATAATCCTAAAATAAGAAGTCAAAATCGACTAATGACATGCTAAATCATAATTATGTGATAAAAAGTTAAAATTGAGCCCTAATGAAGATAAAAAGTTATAAATATGACAGTCATGATATTAAGTTATAATTATGAGACATAAAAAGTCAAAATTCTGAGAGTCAATTATTAGGTTTTTTTTTTGTTGTTGTTGTTTTGTTTTTTACTTTTTGTGTCAGAATTTTGAGAATTTTGAAATTTTTGAGACTTCTTGTCTCATAAGAAGATATGTGTACTTGGGACTTTTTAAACAGGTTTTGGGGAAGTTCAGGAAAGATCAGATGACCTGGTTTGTGTCTGTATGTACAGTCATACTGTAGAAACGCTGTGTGTTTGCCATCTGTCTGTAATTAAGATCAGCTGGATTTGTTCTGTGCATTGAGAACAGAAGTCGACCAGCTGCTCTGTGAGGAAATGCTAAAGGACACAGGTGTCTGAAACTAATGTGAGTGGCATTTAAACTTCAGCGTGAAGAGGGATCTGCCTCGCCGTGCTGTATAAATGTCAGCCAAGTACGCGCTTTATGAGAAAATGCAACGTGTCTACGCGCTGTAATTTTCCCAGCACAAATATTCCTGCAAAACCTCCAACAAAAGCCATTAGAGCGAAGCAACTGGGAATTATTTCAAGCGCTCGGCTCTTTTAGCTCTAGACCTTGTCTGACAGCTCGTGACATGACGTGGGGTCAGGGTGTCCGCTGCTGCTAACATACTGCCATTTTGCATGAATTATATCAAAAGGATGTAACACACATTGCAAAAAAACTAATTTAGTTGATGCATTTGCCCTTTAAAGAAATGCAATTGATATGCAAGGCAAGCACAAATAATACGAGGAAAATGCGCATTAAATATTATAAAACAAACATTTCCCGATCCTAAATGTCCACGAAATATACTATTTACATATTTGTATGTAAATACACTTACGTTTATTCTACACATATACATATATATATATATATATATATATATATATATATATATTTTAACTNAAGTCAGAGAAAATAAATAAATGACATTAAATCATAATTATGACAACTGATATACAAGAAAAAAAATAATACAACAAAAGTGCATATTAAATATTAAGTAAATATTATTATAAAATGGATATTTACTGCACTCACATGAATTTAATATTTACATTTTTACATGTACATTTTGCTTTATTCATTTGTTAATAAAAATTATGAGATAAAAAGTTAATTTTTGGTGCATTTTGCAGATGCTTTAATCCAAATGGACTTACACTATATATAAAAAATAATACAATAAATAAAGAAATAAAATAAAATAATATTTATTTATAAAATAAAATATTTTGTAAAAACAAAATATGACATACTAAATCATAATGAGATAAAAAGTCATAATTATGACACATTATGCCAAAATATAATAAAACACATTTATAAAAATAAATGTGAAAAAAAGAAAAAGCCACAAATATGACATAGAAGGGTAATAATGGGGTAATTAATAATTATGGTTTAGTCAAAATTATAAGACAAAAACTCTTAATTATAACTTACTTAGTCATAATTATGTTAATACTAAGTCATATTTATGAAATAAAAACAAATGTATGCATTGGATGCTCACACAAATTTAATATTTACATTTTTACATGTACATTTTGCTTTATGCATTTTTGTAATAAAAAATCTGAGATAAAAAGTTACATTTACATTTGTGTGCTTTTTTGCATATGCTTTAATCCAAATTGACCTACACTGTATATAAAAAAATAAAATACAAAAATAAGTATCTTTAATATTATGTATTGTATTGTAAATATACTTACTTCCTGACTACTGTGACTTTATTTTGTAAAAACAAATACTAAATCATGAGATAAAAAAAGAGTCATAATTATGACACATTATGCCAAATATAATAAAACACATGTATGCAAATAAATGTGAAAAACAAATCAAGACAAGAAAGCCACAAATATGACACAAAAGGTCATAATTATGAGAAAATTGATGAGAAAACCGGGACAAAAACTCTTAATTATAACATACTTATTCACAATTATTAAAGTCATAATGTAAATACTAAGTCGTATTTATGAAAGTATTTTGTATTTTTACTAATTTCTTAAATGTAAGGTGGTGTTGTATTGTAAATATAGTTAATTATAGATAAATTATAGTTAATTATAACATAATAACATATCATAATTATGTAAATACTCAGTCACACTTATGAAATTAAAAAATATATACATTGTACGCACTTGGCTTTTATCTAAAGCAACTTCCATTGCATTCAATGTATACAAATAACATTATGAAAAGGCGCATTTTTAGTATTATTTTTTAAACTTGAGGTGTTGTGGTACTGTAAACATAGTTACTTTCTGACTGCTGTGACTATATTGTCCAAATGATGACATACTGTCACTATATTTTATGACTATATTCATTCAAATGACACAAATATTGTTTAATGAAACCATATTACCACAAATGATCTCCTGAAATCATGATTCACTGCTGAAAGCAGGTAGATGGTTATCGGCAGAAGAATGGCTTTATCTGTGCAATCATAATTACCTGAGAATTAGCTCGTTTTGCTGACATCTTCCCTTCAGATTTGGAGATAAACACCTGTGGAGATCGCATCTAATAATGACATCGAAGAACATTTCAGGAGGTTATCATGCTCAGAATAACAAACTACTTGGACAGTTTCTCAAGGATGCATATTGTGAATTTTTCAAATGCATGGCTGACTAAATTTGCCTTATACAACTGAGATACGGTGTCCCACAATGCACTCCACTTAACTTGACCTTCAATTTCCAGGGATGAATTAAGAAAACGTATCTCTTTCTTGGATCAGACTTCAAAAAGCAGAGTCAATTTTACACTAACCTGGATTAAAAAGTTACATTTTTAAAGGTCTTTTGAAAGACGTCTTTTCTACTCACCAAGGCTGAATTACTTAGATTAAAATACAGTGAAAACTGAAAAATAGTGAAATATTATTGCAATTTAAAATAGCGGTTTTCTATGTGAATCTATGTCAAAATGTAATTTATTTCTGTGATCAAAGCAGAATTTTCAGCATCATTACTCCAGTCTTCAGAGTCACACGATCTTTCGGGAAATCATTCTAATATGCTGATTTACTGATCAAGAAACATTTCTGATTATTATCAATGTTAAAAACAGTTGTGCTGCCCAATATTTTAGTTGAAACTGTGATACATTTTATTTTTTAGAATTCACAGATGAATAAAGTTCAAAAGAACAGTATTTATTTGAATTAGAAATCTTTTGCAACATTAAAAATTGTTAATTTTTAAAAACGCTGTTGATTAATTTAATTTAAACAATTTAAATGATTAATCTGAGCCCAAACCTTACTCTGTAAAAAAAAAAATAAATAAAAATAAAAAATACATTTGTTGAGTCAACTTAAAATTATTTGTTACCTGGCTGCCTTAAAGGAGAAGTCCACTTCCAAAACAAAGATTCACATATAATGTACTCACCCCCTTGTCATTCAAGATGTTCATGTCTTTCTTTCTTCAGTCGTA
>JAHKKF010518323.1:0-19128 GCA_019740295.1 Labeo calbasu
ATGTCTGTCCTAGAGATTGTTTTGTTGTGATCTGTCTTGACTGTTTTTCCTTCCCTTTTTCAAGGAAATTTGCCCCTCGTTGCTCTGTGTGTAAAGAGCCCATAATGCCAGCACCCGGCCAGGAGGAGACTGTGCGTATTGTGGCCTTAGACCGTGACTTTCATGTGCAGTGCTATCGTTGTGAGGTGAGTGAAAGCCCTTGGGAGGTTGGTTAAAAATTCCTAAATGTCTTTAGAAAGAGAAGTTTTGTAGATTTTTTTGTCCTTTTTAAACCGATCTCTGTGTGTCCTCTCTATAGGATTGTGGCTGTCTTCTTTCTGAGGGAGACAACCAGGGTTGCTACCCTCTGGATGGCCATGTTCTCTGCAAAACCTGCAACACCAGTCGCATCCAGGCCCTCACCGCCAAGGCCACGACTGACCTCTGAGTAACACATATCAACATGCAGGTCCCTAATATCCCTGCGTTCATCAAATCCTGAGAAACACCATATCCTGTCACATCACTGCACACGAATATTTATGCTCAGACAAATGCACATGTACACATAAAGCTGTCATTCCACTTAAGGGGCCACGACTTGTCTTGTCGCTCATGCACCTCCACACACTGTGCCTTGTATTAAACTTGCACTCATTTATTCTGTCCAACCAGTTTTATTAGCAAATATGTATTCACCAGGGCCCGCTACAGCTGCTTGTAAACACGTAAATGTGTCAGCCTTAACATATAGAGTAAGACTGTTACATTCTAACTGAGCTGTTCAAGAACAGAACATCATAGAATCATCTCTAAAAAGGGACCATGCTGTACGATCGATATATATTCCAGTATGTATCTAACCTACGATTATCAATCCATCCCAAGGTGAAATCAATTAAAATACACTTTCACATAAAGCTACTAGTTACACATGTAGACACACAAGTATACATTCTCTGCAATGGCTTTAGCAAATAACGCAGATACAAAAATAATTCGCTTATTAAACATATTTTTGAATCTTCTTACGGCGGCTGTGAAATTGGAGGTTTCATGTTTGCTAAGGTACAAAAAGTCAGTGTAGAAAGACCTGGACCTTCACCTTGACTCATGCATCACACCTGCTTAATCAGTATGTTTTTGTGCACATACTGTACAGGTGTATGTTTATGAATGCATGACCTTTCGATTTAATTTCTGAATCACCCTTTGAGATGAAAGTTACCAAAGAGCTACATTTACTTTCTCTGGGACGGCGTGTTATGTATATTATTGTATGCTTATGAAATCTAATGGGAAGAGTATTTTATCCTTTAAGGACTGTGAATGACCTTCAGTAGCTCAGAAGCCTAAATACGTTGTGGTTCATTCAGTGCGGTTTCCTGTTTCTTCCTTGGTGTACCGCTTCAATTCACATGAATTTAGCAAGAAATATTCTGCGCTCGAAACTTTTTTTGTGGTTTGGTGTTATTTTTTTTCAAATTACGCTCAGTTATCTCATTTATTTGTATATCATGAGTGAAAATGGTGAAAAGGTCTAGGGATAAAATGTTTTTAGATATGCACAGTGAATTGTGCAATAATGTCACGGCAGATTGAGAATCGTTTGGTGTTAAAGTGTTAGTCCACTCAAAAATGGGTGAACTAATTATGTCATTATTTACTCGCCCTCATGACGTTCCAAACCCGTAAGACTTTCGTTCATTTTCAGAACACAGATTAAAGGAGAAGTCCACTTACAAAACAAAGATTCACATATAATGTACTCACCCCATTGTCATCCAAGATATTCATGTCTTTCTTTCTTCAGTCATAAAGAAATTGTTTTTTGAGGAAAACATTTCAGCATTTTTCTGACTGATATGGGCCCCCGATTTTGAACTTCCAAAATGCAGTTTAAATGCGGTTTCAAACGATCCCAAATGCGGTTGTAAGCAATCCCAGTCGAGGAAGAACGGTCTTATCTAGCGAAACGATTGGTTATTTTCATAAACAAAATAAAATTTAAATACTCTTTATTCTCAAACGTTCATCTTGCCTTGCTCTCCCTGAACTCTGTGTATTCTGGCTCAAGACAGTTAGGGTATGTCAAAAAACTCCTATCATATTTTCTCCCTCAACTTCAAATATCATTTCAAACTCATCCTGCATCGCTGCAGAAGTACCGTCCCAGTCTTTGCAAAGTAAACATGCAAAGAAGATCAAACACCCTTAACAAAAAAGGTAAAACAGCGATACAGGATGATTTTGAAGTTGAGGGAGAACATGAGATGGGAGTTTTTTGACACACCCTAACTGTCATGAACCGGAACAAAAACAGTTTAGGCAGAGTGAGACAAGAAATTAAAATAGCCGATCGTTACGCTAGATAAGACCCTTCTTTCTAGGTTTACAACCGCATTTGGGATCGTTTGACGCCGCATTTAAACTGCATTTTGGAAGTTTAAAATCGGGGCACCATATCAGTCCTTTATATGAAAAATGTTAAAATATTTTCCTTAAAAAACATAATTTATTTACGACTGAAGAATAAAAGACATGAACATCTTGGATGACAATGGGGTGAATACATTATATGTGAATCTTTGTTTTAAAAGTGGACTTCTCCTTTAAGATATTTTCGATAAAATCCAAGCTTTCTGACCGCTGAAATGTTTCCAGGCCCAGAACTGTAGTTAAAATATTCAATGTGAAATCAGTGGTTCAACCATAATGTTATGAAGCTACTAGAACATTTGAGTCAGAAAGCTCTCGGATGTCATGAAAAATATCTTAATTTGTGTTTCGAAGATGAAGGAAGGTCTTATGGGTTTGGAACAATGTAATTAATGACAGAATGTTCATTTTTGAGTGAACTGTCTCTTTAAGTTCAAATTCTCAGAGGAAAAACTGTCAAATTAGATTTAAAGTGTGACAATCAGGGCTGAAAGGATGTTGGAAATGTTTTTTATTTTATCTAATTTGATCTTTAAGGGCTGAAGAGAGACGGCCTGGTGAGCAATATTTTAAATGTCTTCAAATTGTGAATTTATTGTAGTTTTAGTTACATAAAATAGAGATAAACGCGAAAGTATTATTAAAAAAAATAGGAAAACCATTTAGGGAAAATAATTTTTCTTTCGTAATTTTGTACGTGGTCGATATCATTATGCAAATTTCTTCTTTGTTGTTGCATTGACACTTTACTAAGAAGGATATGCAGACTTTTTTTTATTCGACGAGAACGTGTTCAAGCTGTTCTTAAAGCTACAGTGCGCATATTTTGGGAAAATCTGAAATTGTGTATATTTATCTACAAAGTGGCATTATAAATTTTGAGGTTTAGAGTTAACACCTCAGGAAATTTCCAGTCATATCAATGTGCCGCAGTGATGCCCCAAGGAACTTCCCTTCCAGTTAAATGGTAAATTCAGATGTGAAAGTTGTGATATATGCAAACTGGATATAAATACACAGTTACGAGCACCTCTTGATTTATTATGGCAGTTTGTGGATTTTCAGTGTGTAAAAAGAAATGCGCTGTAGCTTTAAGCCATGAGAGCTTCATTAGTGCTTCAGTGCTTCAATCTATACCTCTCTTTCTTAGTACCTTTTCTAGATGTGCCTTTTCCAGCTTGTGTGAAGCCGAGGTGGTGTTGTTTGAGCACAAACACAGCTGTGGCTTTTGGCTGATGTTAAGTGTTTGAATGGTCCGTTCTGTTTTCGCTGTTGTTGTTTTCTACTCACACTACCTAGAGGCTATGCATGTTTGCTACTTGAACTGATCTTTATTTCCAGGTTTTATATAGAAAGACCAAATATTTTAAGACTTAATTAGATATTTCAGTGTATTATGTCTTTAAAAACGTTAAGTGTTATTGGAAAGTGAATTATTGCTGTATTACTTGGCACCTTTAGGTTGTCCTTCCTTTCTTTCACTTTACTGCTTATTCCCCAAACCCATCTCAAGCTCTTTTTATTCAAATTGCTCATAGATTTGTTTCATCTGTTAAGCATTTTCGCTCATTTGAGTTGTTCGGATTGATTTGTTCTGTTCAAGTATTTGATCAGGATGCAATTTAAAACACTTTGTACTAAGTTTCCCCATTTGTGATCATTACAGTAGCAATAACCTGATGATTATATGAAATTGTTGTTGCGGCAGATGCAGAGTTCCAGCATTCAAGTGCCTTGAAACACATGGTATATTTGAATTGTCATATATAGGGCACTTTCTTTTTCAATGAAGACATTATTACATAAAACAACCTGCTCTAGTGACATTCTAAATATATACTTGGATTCTGTTCTTACACTCTGTTGTTTTTGATCACATACAACTTCCTTTATAATTAATAAACCTTTGAAAAACTTTTTTCTGTTGTAATTTTTTTTTTCCCATCCTAATGCTGCTGATAATTCATATTTCAGCTCTTTGCAGTGTCTGGCAGGTTTCCCAGGTAACAGAGACAGATTTTCATTGTACTCTTTGCGCAACCTAAAGAAAAATTCATTTATCATGCTTCTTGCTGAAATCAGTGATACATTCAGCACATGCTTAGCTACTTTAGGTAGCATTTGAAAGACAATCAGCGCAGAATCACGATTTAGATGAGCTCAAAATGCTACTGTCTGACAGCATTTTTCGTCTTTTGTTGCTTAGATATTTAATCAGCAAGATATAAAGTGGGTTATGAGGCTGGAATGAGGCTGATGGAGTTGTTAAAATAATTTAAAAGACTCAAAAGAAATACCATTTTCTTGGGCCCTCAGAGTCCCTGCTTGATTTAATCCTTTCAATTTGTCATCCTGCGTTCCAGGAACCAGTAATAAGCCACGCAGTTTTTATTCTTTCCAGATTGCTAAATTGGAGCAGCGCATCCACGATATTGGAGTTGAAAGTGATCCCAGAGGAATGCAGAAAATTAATAATAGTTTAAAAGAAACAAATAGTACAAAACAGTGCGATGTTGCATGTTTGTTTTGTATTGCAGGCAGAAATTGGAGGGTATTATTGAGTTCTGTGGAGACCACCTTACACCACAACCTTTTTTAAATAATATTACAGCATTGTCTCTTTGAGATTGGGGTCAGAGTGCAATAGTATTTGTCCTAATCTCTTTATTCTATATATTATTTCCATTATATATCCATGGTCTTTCATTTTTCTGCCTAAGCATGTGATTTAGAAAAAGATAAGTTTGTGATGAAACAAATTTATCCTTATGGTGATGCTGAAGAGAGAGCAACATTTAACATCTATATGTGTATGCGTGTATATTTTTGCTTTCCTCGTATGAGTGTGTGTTCCCTGCAGGGACCCAGTGTACGACTAGGTTTTACCGCGCGCTAATCTGCTGTTTACAAACAAATTGATGAGTGTGTGTCCCTCTGGCTAACATGATGTGGCTGCTAATCTGTGTGTTTGTGTAAGCATGTTTGTATGAGTGCATGTAAGAGAAAAAGCCAGAAGCGTATCTCCATAGCATTTCTGAATTCCTGCTTCTAAAACTGTGGGAAGTGCGTGAAAGCGCAATAACGAGTCACGATCGAGCACGATATGTCCCTGCTTTGCTCTTTTAAAGAAACAGTTGTTGGGTCAGATTTACATAACATTACAATGTAGGTCGACATTTTTGTCTTGGTCTTCTAATGTGTTCTGAGTTTGCTGTCATCGTTAGCTTTCAAATGAATCGCCCCCAGTGGCGGCTGGCTTTGGAGGCCTGATTTTGCGGGTCCCTGGTTTCACCGAAAGATGTGATGTAATGACTGAGTCAGCTGAAAAAGAGCATCGCTGAAGAAAATTGCAATTGTTATTAAATTCTTTTCTATTTCAATTGAATAGGCAGTTTAGGCTAAAGTAATCATTTCATGTGTTGTTTCTCCCGGAAGTGTAAATACTGTGGTGCTATCAAAACATTACTCCGAGAATCTCAGCCAAACCAACAAATAGCAACATATACAGTCAAGATCAAAATTAGAGAACAACCTACAATTTACTACATTTCAAGGTCACTGTTTAGTCCTATCAGGAGAAGCACAGCTTAAAAAACATATTAGTTACTAATTCATTGAAGTCCCCCAAAAAGGCTGGTCATCCACATAAGACAAATACACAAGAAGACAGGATAACGCAGAGTCTCTCAATTGGGAATCGGTTCAACACTGCAGCTGGAATTGCTCAACAGTTCAGTGCTAAACGCTCTGCTAAGTATTAATTGCAGGATAAAGTCACATTATAAGATATAAAGTAGCAACTGGGAGAAACAAAATTACAGTGAAGAGGTAATAAGTCAAGTTGGGAGATATAAAGCCACAAGTACCCCTGAGGGGGAAACAGGCTCCCATACTATTGCCCTCCAGTCTGTGCTGGATGAGGGTTGAGAGAAATGCAAACTGCAGGGTATGGAAGGAAAAGGAAGAGCGAAGTAAAGGGCACAAACTGTTTTCTGTGTAAATAACGTGCAAAGACTCTCAGAGAACGTCAAAACATGGAGGCCAATGTTGGGGCAGCCTGTCAACGCAATTCACCATCACACATCGCCCAAGGGGGTTAGTCATGCTGTGATGCTGTGGTGCATTCTTTGTGTGTGTGTGTGTGTGTGTGTGTGTGCCTGTTCAGATGATGTATTTTCTTGCCGAAGTTCCTTAACGCATGGCACCATCACTTTCACTGTATAAATAGTAAGCTCTGGCCTAGGATTTCAAGCTATGCACAACACTGACAGATTCCTGGTGCACCGTTAAGAAAAGTGATGTCTCCTGATAATATTAGAAAGCATGTTTTCAGGCCGGTGAAGAGAGATTCAAATACTTTTTCCAGCTGGTGGAGGTGTGCTGAGGTCATCTTGAGCATGTTCACAGTCTGCATTTGAATTCCTCAGGTTACGACATGTAATATTTCATATGTACGTTTCGTCTTTATCAGCACATCTATAAAGCTCTGACTGCTACTGCATATCAGTGCATATACAGCTCTGGAAAAAAATAATAGACCACTCCAATTTTTTCTTAAATCGGCATCTCTAAAGTAAAAGAAGACTATAAAAACCACTGCTGTTTTCATCACTATCCTCCTACAATAGGACCATCTGGATGGCAAAGTGCTAGTAATAACTCAAAAGTAATTGGAATCAAATAATAGCTATTGATCAAACCAAGAGTTGAATAAAAGTTTTAAGTGAGGAACAGAAGGGTTTGATTCTGGCTTTACTGGCAGAAGGATATAGTGAGTGTCAGGTGGCTTCCATCCTTCAAATTTCCAAGACAGCGGTTCATAAGAACAAGGTCAAGCTGCAAAGCTAAAGCCCGGCAGAGGGAAAAAATGGTTCTCCACTGACCAGGATGACCACCGACTTATTTGAATGTCATTCAACAACCCTAGGATGACATCAAGTGACCTACGAAAACAATGGCAAATGGCAGCTAGGATGAAGTGCATGGTAAGGACGTTTTTCTAGCAAGGCTAGAAAGCCCTTCATCAATGAGAAGCAAAGAAGATCCAAGCTAAGATATGCAAAAGATCATGAGGATCGGACCATCTGTGAGGAGTCCAAATTTCAGCATTGTCTAACACCTGGTCATTGTACAGTTAGATAGAGGCCTGGAAAGGGCTACAAGCCATAGTGTCTCAGACCCCTTGTGAAATATGGTGGAGGATCCATTATGATTTTGGCGGTGCCTTAGCAAGATTGGAATTGGGCATATTTGTCTTTGTAAAGGGTGCATGAATCAAGCCACAAACAAGATTGTCCTATAAGAAAACCTGCTTTCTTCTGGTCTGACAATTTTCCCCAACTCAGAGGACCTGTTTGTCCACCAGGACAATGCTCCATGCTACACAACCAGGTCAATCAAGGTGTGGATGAAGGACCACTAGATCAAGACCCTGTCATGGCCAGCCCAATCTCCAGACCAGAACCCCATTGAAAACCTCTACAGAAAGATGGATGGTTACAAGCCATCAAACAAAGCCAAACTACTTGAATTTTTGCACCAGGAGTGGCATAAAATCACCCAACAGCAATGTAAAAGCTGGTTAAAGGCATGCCAAGAAACATGCAAGCTGTGATTATAAATCAAGGTGATTCCACCCTTTTGTGTGTGTGTGTGTACGTACCAGGAATCCTCTATCTCTGACTCGCTCTCTCTTGACACTGAGCTAAACAGGTGCATTGAGAAGTCTACCACAATCATGTCCAGACTGACAAAAAGAGAGTGTGGACAAATGAGAAGCTGACAGAGCACAATAAAGTCCAGGTCTACAAGGCTTGTGTGGTGAGCACGCTCCTCTACGGCAGTGAGTCATGGACACTGCATGCTCTACAAGAAAGTAGGCTCAACACCTTCCACTTGTGTTGCCTCCATTGCATCCTGGGTATTACCTGGCAGGACATGGTCCCCAACTGCATCGTCCTTGAGAGAGCAGCAGTCTTGTTTACAGTGCATCTGGAAAGTATTCACAGCGCTTCACTTTTTCCACATTTTGTTATTATAGCCTTATTCCAAAATGGATTAAATTCATTATTTTCCTCAAAATTCTACAAACAATACCCCATAATGGCAACGTGAAAGTTGTTTGTTTGAAATCTTTGCAAATTTGCTCAATATTTAGTTGAAGCACCTTTGGCACCAATTACAGCCTCAACTCTTCTTGAGTATGATTCTACAAGCTTGGCACACCTATTTTGGGCAGGTTCTCTCCTTCTTCTTTGCAGGATCTCTCAAGGTCCATCATGTTGGATGGGGAGTGTCAGTGCACAGGCATTTTCAGATCTCTCCAGAGATTCAAGTCTGGGCTCTGGCTGGGCCACTCAAGGACATTCACAGAGTTGTCCTGTAGCCATCCCTTTGTTATCTTGGCTGTGTGCTTAGGGTCATTTGTCCTGTTGAAAGATGAACTGTCGTCCCAGAGTTCCAGAGCGCTCTCAAGCAGGTTTTCATCAAGGATTTTCATCTCTGTGCATTGCGACATTCATCTTTCCCTCTGTCCTGACTAGTCTTCCAGTTCCTGCCACTGAAAAACATCCCCACAGTATGATGCTAGCAGCACCATGCTTCTCTGTAGGGATGGTATTAGCCAGGTGATGAGCGGTGCCTGGTTTCCTTTAGACATAATGGCTGGCATTCAGGCCAAAGAGACCAGAGAATTTTTTCGTCTGGCCACTCTACCATACAGGCCTGATTGGTGGAGTGCTGCAGAGATGGTTGTTCTTCTGGAAGGTTCACCTCTCTCCACAGAGAAAAGCTGGATCTCTTTCAGAGTGACCATCAGGTTCTTGGTCACCTCCCTGACTAAGAGACCTTCTCCCTGATTGCTCAGTTTGGCTCGATGGCCCGTCCTAGGAAGAGTCCTGGCCGTTCCAAACTTCATCCGTTTATGGATGATGGAGACCACTTTGCTTATTGGGACCTTCAGCGCTGCAGATTATTTTCTGTACCCTTCCCAGGGGTCTACAGACAATTCCTTGGACTTCATGGCTTGGTTTGTGCTCTGACATGCACTTTTAATTGTGGGACCTTATATAGACAGGTGTGTGCCTTTTCAAATCATATCCAATCAACAGAATTTACCACAGGTGGACTCCAATCAAGATGTGGAAACATCTTGGATGATCAGTGGAAACAGGATGCACCTGTGCTCAATTTTGAGTGTCGTGGCAAAGGCTGTGAATACTTATGAGGCAGTCGTGGTCTAATGGTTAGAGATTCGGACTTGTAACCCAAAGGTCGTGAGTCTCAGGTCTAGCAGGGTTTGTATGTGGGGGGAGTGAATGTTCAGCGCTCTCTTCCACCCTCAATACCATGACTGAGGTGACACCCTTGAGAAAGGCACCGAACCCCCAACTTTTATTTTAATAAATTTGCAAAGATTTCAAACAAACTTCTTTCACGTTGGTGTATTGTTTGTAGAATTTTGAGGAAAGTAATGAATTTGATCCGTTTTGGAATAAGGCTGTAAAATAACAAAATGTGGGGGCAGCAGAGTGGCTCGGTGGTTAGCTCTGTTGTCTCACAGGCAGGAGGCCTTTCTGTGTGGAGTTTGCATGTTCTCCTTGACTTGTGTGTATAACAGACTTGTGTATAGACTGAATATAGCCATAGATGCTGGAATGGCTTTAAGAAGAAAATAAACAAACAAACAAACATAACAAAATGCTGTGAATACTTTCCAGATGCACTGTATGTACACCCTTCTCAAGCAGAGACGTTGGGTGGTTGGGTTACACTTTCCAAAGGATCTCCGATATGGCAAGCTGGTACAGGGAACCCAACCAACAGGTAGACCCCACCTGAGATACAAAAGAGATCTCAAGCCCCTTGGAGTTGACAGATTGTGCAAAACAGTCTCTCCAACTGTAGGAAAGTATTCCTGGGCAAAGCAGCTACGGAGGACTATCCAACCTGCCTCAAGAGTTCATCTACAGATTTTGCGACAGAGGCTGCCGTTGCTTCTGAGTCACAACCTACGCTGTACTGATGATCTTCATCCGACGTGATCCGTGGACAGATGGCTATTATTGATTTCTAAACTTCCTAAGTTAAAACATTAGTATTGAGTTGTTTAAAAATGAATAGAATCTTGTTTTCTTTGCACCGCTTGGGGTCTGAAAACACCACATATTTTTGTCATTTTGACCAGTTGTCATTTTCCTCAAATAAATGCTGTAAATTAGGGGTGTCAAACTCAGTTCCTGCAGGGCCAAAGTCCTGCAGAGTTTAGTTCCAACCCTGCTCCAACACACAAACCATGTAGTTTTTAATTAAGCCTAAAGGACTTGGATCAGGTTACCTGATTAACTGGATCAGGTGTGTTTAATTAGGGTTAAATCTAAACTCCGCAGGGCTGTTTGAAAGAGTCTGAAACCAGTGCTGTATAACTATATGTTTATTTGGAATTTGTGAGAAACGTCAGTAGTTTCTAGAATAATACAAAAAAAGTTCATTTTACTCAAACACATGCCTATAAATAGTAAAACCAGAGAAACTGAACATTTTGCAGTGGTCTCTTAATTTTGTCCAGAGCTGTGCATATAAAAAAACATTTGGTTGTGTTTTGTTTTGTGATTCACTGAAAGATAGCAAGATGGAGCAAGACAACATTGTAACTCTAGGCAAATATGTTCCTTCTACCAGTGTCCAGCAGCAATTAGAAGGAAGCTTAATGTTTAATGTAATTAACTTTAAATGTTTTTTGTTTTTTGTTTTTTTGAGTGAATACAATTGCTAAATGGTGACGGACAGTATGTACTGGCACAAGCAAAAACCAAAAACCAGACTGGAGCATACAGTAAATGGAATGGATCAACAAACAAGCTGCCAATAACAGACTGTCAGAGTTCTGTTTCATATCATTTTGTCCCAATTTAAACCGTATTTTTACAACCATAAACACTTCCATAAACAGATGAACCATGTTTGTCCCCATCTGTGAGCTAGATAACATGTTGTTGTTGTTTGTAGTAACACAATGTTCTTGGACATTTCTAAACACTAATTTCAGTGGAGAGTTACTGAGCAAATATCTAGAGCAAGCATGTTAGATTAGTTACTCTTCTCCCTTTAATGTTTTACTGTATTTAGAAGTGCTGTATTTTGTTACTTCATTTGCAAGTAAGGCAAACGGGCAACAAACATTAAACATTTATCCTCACAATGAGTTTAAACTTACAGCTAAAACTACAAAGCAGTGGTGAGCTAATAAAAAGCTTAAGTAAGAGCCTTGTTAGGCATGACATTACATTAGAACAATACACTGTGTAATTTTTTTTAATACAATATATGATGTTTCCTCACACACATAGAGCTGCTTATCTCTCAGCATTAGAAACTGTTCACTTCCCTGTTTTAGTTTAAACCAGACCAGCTACTGACCAATCAGCATCAAGGATCAGAATTATCCTTCATATGCATTCAGCACCAATTCATAAAAAAGTAAAATAGTAACGTTTTCTCATGACATCGGGGTTGGGAAAGCCAGTCTACTCAGCCAATCAGATTGAAGGACCACAAAATTTGTAATACAATAATAATAAAAAAAACTTATTGTACATAATGTGCTGTTTAATGTTTGAAAAATCAATTTAGACCCTTTGATTTTGTGTTGTGATAGCCAGTATGCAGTAAGACATGAGAAAAAGGTCAGTGATGTGGCAGAAATGCTGATTTTCTGCCTGAGGCTTGATATTTTAGTTCTGTTGTGGTCCTAATTTACCCTCTGCTGTTGGCTTTGATTTTCCTCTCAGTGACTCTGTCCTCGAGAAATGGCAATTAGCTGTGCACAGCTAGCAGGCTGTTCAGTAGTCTGTTTAGAAAACAAAATAATGAGATTACGCTAGGTAATTAAACCCCCAGTTGTGCTGTGCACTGCGCTTATCTTTAGCATATGTGGACTGGGCTATTGGTTGGTAATGCAAGGTCATGAGGTTTGCATGCGTCTGCGTTACTTCAAACACCCTGCCTTTTAAAAAAGGTCACTTAAAAGATATAAAAGTGCTGTTTAGCTTAAAGGAACAGTACCCCACCAAAAAAATGTAAATGTGCATATGTTCCAAACTTTTTTTTTTCTATGGAACAAAAAAAGAAGAAAGTTGGAGCAATGTGTTGTTTCTGTCCAGTTACAATGAATGTGCATAGAAACGTTCAAGTTTCAAAACACATCATCAAATCATTATAAATCACAATAGCTTTGTGTTAGGAATTCAAATAAAATAAAAAACAATATTAATCATTCTTTTGAGTCAGATCTTTTCAGTGAATTAGTTGATCCAATTAACAAAGTGGTTCTAAATGATTTATTCACAAATCTGACATCACATTTCAGTGACTTAAAGGGGTAGTTCACAAAAAAAAAAAAAAATCAATCATCATTTATTCTTTATTTTTTTATTTTTTTCCATTCCAACCCTGCATGACTTTCTTCTCTGGAACCTAAAAGGAGAAATCTCTCTTTCTCTTTCTCTCTCTCTCTGTCCATACAGTGGAAGTCAACAATAACAAAACATTTTGTCTTTTCCTTTCTGCAGAAGAAAGTAAATGATGACAGTTTTCATTTTGGCGCCAACTGTTGCTTCAAATATTTCTTCATTCTTTAGACAAAGCTGTCATATCACTTCAGAAGATTTGGATTGGAATTCACAAGCCATATTAACCACTTTGTGTATAGTTTATTGTGTTTGTATGTCATTTTTTTTAGTTTAAATTGTAATTGCATGGAAATGAGTAACCTGTAAAACAACACAATGTTGAATAAATGACAGAATTTTATATGGATAAATTATTCCTTTAAAAGCTTCCACTAAACAATCACTGAACAATTTCAAAATTGTTCATATTCCACGTATCGTAACATAATGATGTCTGTTTGAACAAGTAGCTTAGAGCTACCCATGGGGTATTACTAAATGCATCTCGGAAACTTAACTTATTTTGTCTGGGCTGTATTAAGGATATTCCCTTGTTGTCAAATTCAATACACTACAAAAAAAGTCAACTCGAAAACCTCCATGTGTCCCTGTTGCTTGAAGAACTGAGGCCACTTCATTGGCAACAAGGCCAAAAAAACAATGTGATTTCCCTCATCAGTTCCTTTCTCTTGGCATTCATGAGTAATAAGCACATGAGTGTTTGCTCTCGCTAGCTATTTTAGAAGTTCAAGCTGTCTGCTCTGCATTGACAACCATTAATCAATTATGAGCCCTTCTAGTGCCCCTCATAAAGATTTACTACCTCATGTTCCTTTAATTCAGTCTGGCTGCACATTCTAACATCAGCATCCAATGAAAGCAAGAGCTCTTAGTTTTATGGCTTCTCAAGTAACTTTAAACTCTTTTTCCCAAAACTCAAAACAAAGCAACATAGTACCCACTGAGTCAGGGACCATTAGAGGTTGAGATATACTAAGATATTTTTGTTTTCCATGCTTTCATGCAAACAGTTTGCCATCCTGTAGAGTTTCTCATTAACGTAACAAGGTCCATCGGTTAAATTTAATGATTGGTATCTTAAAATTTTGAAGCCTAATTTAGGTATCCTTTGGTAGAACTTGAGGTCAGCGCTAAAGCATCTCCTCAGCCCTACACCCTTACACTGCTACACAGTCCCAGCACAGTGTAGCAATAAAACTGTAACACTCCCCTGATAGGTTTTCACGACTTCATCACTGTTCATGAGTTGGCTCTTCTGTCTATCTCAAGATAAAAAGAGAGATATCCCCACCCCCTTGTAGTGATGTAAGCCCTGTTGACATTCCAAAGTTCATCTTCTCCATAGTGTTTTACAGAATCTCATGCTATGCTGCATGGGAAAATCCAGGCCATGCCAGCTTAAGGTGGTCAAACTGGGTTTTTGAACATTAAAGCTGGTTTAAAGTTGGTCCAAAGTTGTCTGTCAGGTCAAAATCAGGTCCATCAGCTGGTACTTAGAACATTTAGAAACAATGTAAAGCCAGCTAGGACTTTAGAGGAACATTTGTTTTTCAAGATTCAAAGATTTTTCAAGATCAAGGAACATTTCATTATTGTTTCATTATTTACTCAACTCCATGCCGTTGTAAACTCTTAAAATTTTCTTTCTTCTGTGGAAGAGTATTTTTAAGAAAAGAATATCCTGACCATTCTTTTGAATGTAATTGAAGTGAATGAGGACTGACAAAAAAGCACCACAAAACTATCATAAAAGTGGCCCGTGACTCTTGAACTATTCCAAGTCTTCCAAAGCGATTTGATGCTTTGATAGTGACTGAAATTTAAGTTGGTAATAAGTAATTCTTTTGAATTTCTCTTCAGTGAATCATTTAATCCAGTTTACAAAACTTGACTGATTCATTCATGAATCGAATGCAGTAAATTATTTGTTTCTTGACTCAGTGATCTGGTCTGAACAACCCACTGCAGTGCTATATAGTCTGAAGAATGAAAGTGATCGGGCGGACCAAACCGCAAGTCATAGAGAATTGAGACTTGGAGGGATGGTAGTACTCACACCATCTACAATGTCACCAAGGCTTGTCCCAATCTGCCTGATGGTGGCGCTACAGCGATCAAAAGTACCAAGTCGGATTCCATCATCAACTTGGCAAAATTTTTAGGTATTTTGGATATTTTGAAAAACCTAGTTTTGCGAACTAGTCCTAGGTTTTTCACCCGATCAGAACCAAACCAGTGCAGAGAGTGAATATTAATAATTATCAAAAAAAAAAAAAGTTGAACTTTCAACTCGCCATCGCAACAGGATGTCGGAACGTTAATAACTGGTGGAGCCGCTTTTACTAAAATGCTTATAACTCTTGAATGGAAAAAGATATTTTCGCCAAACTCGGAACACTTACGAAGAAACTTAATCTGAGGTCACAGTAAAAATAAAAAATAATGTTTGGAGTTTGGCCACTTGGTGGTGCTCTAACGGGAAAAAAAACATAAAAACTGCTATAACTATGCAATCAATAGTCCAACTGACTTGAAAATTTGTACGCAATGTCTTTGTCCAATGTGCTTCAAGGGTCTGATGACATTTGCATATCTCAAAGAACTTGGTTGGCCTTGGCCAATGAATTTTGAGCAAGTTTATCAGAGGCTGACCGGAACAAAACTTGTTGGGGCTGTTTTACTAATGGTCCTAAAGGTCTGTGTGAAATTTGAAAGAAATCAGCCACTAGGTGGTGCTAACGAGTTTTATTCCTCTGTAATCACGCAGTGTTTTAGACATTGCCTCATTCCTGAAACACAAGCAGAACACATTTTTGTTTAAATCATTCATAAAGCCGTTCTGACGTAAACTTTCGAATTCATGAAAATTTTTGTATTTTTTTTTAAATGTTAGTTGGTACGAAAGAAATGTACACCTGCTCCCTACCACGTGTAAATGGTGCATAAAACATTGTGTTTTTTTTAGCAAACTGATGACACTGTCACTATTTACCCAGCCGTAAATAGAGGAGGGGTGGGACAAATACCGACCAACCATCCTACAATAATCAGTAGTCAGTAGTGCTTTTTATATTTAGTAAAATTCTTAAAAATGAGACGCTACTAGTACATTTCCGTCATGGATATTCCAAATCATAGCAACCAAAGATTCTCGGCTGGAAAACCGCTGTGCCACCGAAGCGTTCTCAAGCGCCACCGGCTGGCCGTTTTCAGAAGAGCACCTGACATTTTTTGCATCTGGCTAAAACTTGATGGACACGCGTTAATTAAATATTTATTGTTAGACGTATGGCCTATTAATCTTTTTTGCATTTATGCAGTATACGGGAGCCAAACCTGAGAAAGTAGACCAGATATTCCACTGCTTTCCTTGACACGCATTTTGCGCTGCTGCAATTCATTCATTTTGCCAATTGTGAACGAGCATGCATGTGCACCCTATTTACGAATGATTGGAATTCATTAACATACACACGTTTAACAATCAAATCAGACGTTCACGAAGCATTTGTGAATGATTCATTATATATAGTCTCGATTATGTTAAAAACATACTTTTACAAATTAGTCCTAGGGTTTTCACTCAATCTCAACAAAACTTTACACTTTGGTTAGCTATAACAGGGTCATTTTTAAAAATACCCAAAAGCCTATGAATACCTAAACAAAAACTCAAAACAAGCATTTAAAGTTTTATGGAAATCAGCCCATAGGTGGTGCTATAACAGTCTTATTTCTCTGGTAATTGACCTGGATTTGCCAAAAAATGCTTTTTTTTAATCATTGATTTAGGTGGTTACCGGCTTGCTAAATAGTACGTAATGACTTTTTTCATATGTGCTTAAATGCCTTAAAGCGCTTGAACCCCTATAATCGCCGCTTGCAGCTATATTTTTATTTTTTTCCAAAAGGGACTTTTTTAGCTTCTTTGCTGTGTAATAAAGGATGGCATTTCCATTTATGTGAAGGCATTAATCCTTAGTCACTGCTTCTTATTCAGTGAAATGTGTTTGACAGCTTTCTCTTCAAACCTGACCTCCTGCTCAGAAAGGAATGCCTCTGCCCTTCAAAGCAGCTCGATGCGCTTTCCCGTGTCACTCAGTTATGTCCAAACCTTTGATCCTTAATCACATCATCCACTTTCAGCAGCGGCCTGCACTGCACTGTTAAAATATATTCTCACCCATTTACTTTATTCCGCTTGATGAGATTCAATCAGTACAAAAAAAAAGCCCAACTTTTAACAACGGCAGGAGTTCGCGAGCAGTTCCTCGTTCTCTTCCTGGATCAGCGCGGTCTTTGCGTAACCTTAAGTGGTAAGCCGGTCTTGGACGCTGCCTGTTTTATATGCACCTCAAACCGCCCCTCAGATCCTTCTAAATCCACTGACTTTATCCACCAAAGCACAAGGGGCCTCTGGTCCAGCCCCATCTAAAGCTAATAGAGTCTTCATAAGTTTAAAGAGATACTTCACTCGGTGACCTTCTAACCTTTAAAGACAGCCGTGCAGTTCAGTGTATTTAGTCTTTTATAGATTTCCCACCCCCTCCAGAAAATCCACATTTATTAGGCATATGAATATTGAATGACCAGAGATAAATATGGTGAATAATTTAGCACGGCCGCATGGCATGCGCGCCTGATTTAGATGAACTCAGTCACTCGCTGATGAGGTTCACGACGCCCATGTGAGGTTGCTGGTAGCTGCTGAAATATTCATCCCTTCCATGAAGTGCAATTAAGTCAAGTTTCTAGATACTTATATGTTTGTGTGTAAGTAATGAGATCATAAAGCCTCTTTGTTAGTCATTATTCACTATACCAGCGCACTATTTTTCAAAACATTAACATTCATTTGATCACTCTTGGTTAATTCAGTCTTTTTAAATTTACAGCGCCTTTCAATATGCATGTAATTCATGAACAAAGTGTGTGATTAAATCTAGGCCAGGTTCCTGGAGACCCTTTATCTAATAACCTTAAATAAATCACAGAGCGAGATTATTTTAGGCCGCGCCACTGTAGCACGATCGGATGCATGCATTTATTGTTGGGAGAATGTTCGCTTTGATAATGTGAAATTCTAACAAAATAAATGTTTAACGCTATGAATAATTTAGGCCTTTCTTATGAAGAGCTAAGTTTTTAAACACCCAGGACACGGTTATATATTTGTAATTTTAAAATGAGGAAGGGATAAGGAGCTAAAAGATAGCATGCCCGTGTGGCTTGCATAAGTTTTGACAGCTGAGAGTACTAAAACAAGAAGCCTTCTTTGAAAATCCCTGGACTGAGAATTATTTGATCACGCATAATAACTTCAGCCATAAATGGTATTAAAGCTTAAAATGCATATCCTTTGGATAGAGAACAAAGCGCGTCGAAACACAGGCGTGATTAATTATTCAGATCAAACTTGTCGAACTTTTCTCCCACCCCGTGTTTGAAAGTGCATTGTGCAGAGACGCTTCAAACTCTCGTTCTCCTCCTTTCTCTTTCTCTCAGATATAAACTGTCCACCCAATTGCACGTCATGTGGGATGATACACCTTGAAACCCTAAAGAGAGCATTGTGGTTAATTGTGGTAACATGCCGAGGATCACGGTTAATATATTGTGCATTTGGCCAGATATATATAGTACAAAAATAAAACAATGCAAATATATGACCAAAAAAAGCATTTATATCGGTATTTTTTCTAAAATAAAACTGTTCGACAGCGACACCGGTAGGTAACGTTACAGCAGGAGACTGCCTCTATCGCAATATGATTGGATATGACTGGTTATGTTCGGCTGAGATAAATGTTCATGCGATAAACTCCCCTATTCGAGCCGGGGGGTGAAAACATTTTCAATTTGAAGATCAAGGTAAACTGTACTTAATTTGTCTTCCGGGAAACATGCAAATATCTTCTGTTGCTTCTGAAGGGCAGTAGTAAATGGGGGGAAAAAATATTTCAACAAAATAAGAAAAATCTTCATCTTGTTCAAAAGTTTTCACCCCCAGCTCTTAATGCATCGTGTGTCCTTCTGGAGCATCAGTGAATGTTTGAACCTAGTTGTGTTTGAGTCCCTAAATTGTCCTCAGTGTGAAAAGACGGATCTCAAAACCATACAGCCGTTGCCGGAAAGGGTTCAAGTATGCAAAAGATGCTGGAAAACTGAAGAATCTGCAGGACCTGGAGGATTTTTCTGAAAAACAGTGCTCAGTTTAACTGTTCAGAACAAACAAGGGACT
>JAHKKF010518324.1:1516-17956 GCA_019740295.1 Labeo calbasu
ATATATATATATTGTATGTTTGTGTTTTATATATACATAATAAATATACACAGTATGATTACACAACTGGCTTTACTGCAGCCCTATTAGAGAGACACCAAAAACGTGCAGAAACAGCCAGGACTAGGATGGGAAACCATTGGTGGACATGTCGGCAACAATACTCAGGTAGGCTGTGGCATTTAAACAATGCTCAAAAGGTACTAAAGAGCCCAAAGAGTGCCAATATCCCTGCACCATTACACCCCCACCAGGCTGATTCATTGATACAAGGCAGGATAGATCCATGCTTTCATGTTATTTACACCAAACTCTGACTCTACCATCCGAACATCGCAGCAGAAATCAAGACACCAGGCAGCATTCTCCCAATTTCAATTGTACAATTTTGGTGAGCCCATGTGAATTGTAGCCTCAATTTCCTGTTCTCAGCTGCCAGAAGTGGCACCCTGTATAGTCTTCCGCTGCTGTAGCCCATCTGTTTCAAGGTCTGACATGCTGTGTGTTCAGAGTAGGGCTACAACGCTTCCTTAATTCTATTTGAGTATTTAATTAAAAAATAAATCTGTATCGAGTAATCAGCAAACTTCCGGAAGTGGCGCATTCCACATATTGAATAGATTAAAAAAATTATTAAACTATTTAAAAATCATAATAAAGCATAATTCTATTAAGAATTCACAAACACTACGATTCAATTAAATAACTATATGCGATGTAGGTTTAATATATATGAGCTTTAATTATTTACATGTGTGTAGGTCACGTACGTGTGTGTCAGAGCGGCTCCGTTCACAGTAAATGCTGCTACACAAACTCTTATCATTTATATGTGTGGAGCGTCTCAAACTCCATCTCTGCATGTTGTTGTGACTTCGGGGTCAGGGTTGCTAGGTTTTCACAAAACCCGCCCATTTGCTACTCAAAACTAGCCCAATCGTGTTTCGAGTGGGGACACCCAGTTAAAAAAAAAAAAAAACAAAATGCATTCCGGGGTTCCCCTAGTACAGTTCGCATTCTAGGGGCTAAATATAATGCTACTGGGGTCACTTCAACCCGTGGACATGAAAAACATATATAACGTGTTATAGCAGCCCAATTCAGCGGGAAAACCGCGCACTTGGCAACACTGGTTTGGGTTTATTATAACATTCATCTGGTAACACCACATGCACCATTTCATCAGATTTGTAAGGTAAGTCACCTTCGCAAACAAAGGAGAATACATCATTATCTTTCTCAGTATGCTACCTGTTGATTGCCATTTCAAAATAATAGTTTAAACATCACTCTGAGTTTACACGTTTTGTATGTAAAACGTGTTAAATGTTGTTTAGTCAATATTAAACATGGATTAGCTCACACAGTAAAGTGTAAAAACAATCAGGCTTTCGGCACCCTCTTCAGGCATTTGTTATGATGCGTAATGTACATCTGCTTTATTGTTTATAATACATTATCTCCCAGTTTAACAGCCTAGTCCCAGACTAAACTGTAAGTCTGAGCTGTTTCAACTGAAAGAAATTTGCCTGACTAATCTTAAAATATATCAGTGCATTTGTTTTGTCTCGAGATGCACACTAGTATTTTTTTTTTTCTAAGGCACATTTATAAAAATTACTCAAATGTGTTAATTGAACTATGGCCTAATCCTGGCTTAGTCTAAACCCTTTCTGTCAGGCCTATGTATGTTAACAGTTTTGTTCAATAAAACTGTGATTACTTGCTTTCGATACTTTATTTGAACTAATTATTATTGCCTCATTGCTATTATATATGTATTTAAGTCATTTTAAAGGCTACTGTTCTCTTAGGTCTATTTTTATTACTACAAAAAAATTACCCAATTACTCGATTAATCGTCAGATTACTTGATTACCACTCGATTAGCGATAGCCGTAGTTCAGAGATGCTCTTTTGCATACTTCGGTCGTAACAAGCGGTCAGCTCGAACCAGTCTAGCCATTCTCCACTGCCCTCTGACATCGACATGGCATTTTCAGCCACAGAACTGCCACTCACTGGATATTTTCTCTTTTTCAGACCATTCTCTGGTAGAGATCCCAGTAGACCAGCAGTTTGTGCAATACTCAGCCCATCTGGCACCACCATGCCATGTTTAAACTCACTTAAGTCACCTTTCCTCCAAATTCTGATGAAACTAACTTCAGCAGATTGTTTTGATCATGCCTACATGCCTAAATGCTCTGAGTTGCTGCCGTGTGATTGGCTGATATTATACATTTGCATTAACGAATTGTGCATGCAAGATAAACAAGATGGTGAATTTTTACAAGCGCAAACATGTGACATGTTAAACGGGTCAAAGTATGCGCTGGCAGCAGCCATGCCTTCACAGTTTAATGATATGTGCATGGTTAAAAGATCACTGTGAGTTCCTTCGCTGCGAAGAGATTTGACAGTCAGGCATGATGGGAAATAGAAATGTGTGACACTCACACTCCCAATTGGCAGAATTTATTCCACATGTAGGGGGAGACATATCATGCAATACAGCCAGAGAGACCCAATTATTTTAGCTCGGGGTGTGTGTGCACGCTGCCGAACAAGAAAATGACAAGACTGCAAGATGCTCACAGCTCACCATGCCAGAAATGAAATCACAGTTAATGACTGCTCATAAAATGTACAATCATTTCAAAAGATTACATTATAAGAATGAAACCATGCACAGACATACACTCGTAAAGACTCATTGCTCGTATTGTAATTGGCAATCTGTTCAATGTGATGCACAAAGGCGGTAGTGCTTTCCAAACTGACGTTTTTAACCAACAAATTGGAGTGGACTGCTAAGCAATTCGCTCTGAAACGAAATGGACAGTTGCATAAATTCAGCAATTAACCTCGAAATAAAAAAGATGATGCTTTGGGACAGAACCCAATAATCAGATATACTTATCCATGTGTATACAAGCTGCTGCAATAATTTAGCTGTCACAAGAAGTTCATCATCATCACTAACACATGCAATACATATTACAAATGCATTAAGCATTTCACAAGTCAAACAGAGATTTTAGGGACAGTAGCAATCCGTCTCTCAAAGACAAAAAGGCACCTCCCCAATTTCGCCCCCACGTCTACAATTTCATAAATCATACTTTCTGTCAGTGTAAAATTCCTACGCTCCTCAATTCCACTCTGCAGGGAGTCAGTTCATCTCCTTCCCAAGGATGGATCGCTTCCCGTCGAGGGGAAAGAGGTCTGGCAAGCGCACAGAAGAATAGGGGCGGAAGGGAAGGCAGCCCCCACTGACATCTAAGCCGTACCTTGCCTGAGGAGGGCTTAAATTCTGTGGTTTTCTGTGCATATGCAAGATAGGAGGCTAACACAAGCCTAACTCCTGCTCTGGCCCAGTCAATGAGCGGGGTGCAAACTTAAAAGGCTTTGAGAAGTCTCAGGAAAAGATGCCCACAGGCAAACATGTTGACCTGATCATTATGGGACCACAAAAGGGAGAGCCGAGTGGCACTGATGAATCACACATCAGCACATTAAAGAGATGAAACAGCACTAAATATTGTTAATGAGTCTAAAATATAATTTCATTCTTGGTCATTTTTAGTTTGGGGAAAAAAAAAAAAAAAAAAAAAACATACACCCCTCATGTTTGGTTACTGTAAACCCATGTGAGAAATTTTAAAGAGTATCCTGGCTGTTTTTTTTCATACAATTACAATAAATGAGCACTAGAGCATTCAAGCTTCAAAATGGACACAAAGCACTATAAAAGTGCTCCATATGACTCATTATTCACTGATAATGTTAACATCTGCTCTCTTATCTTGGCACGTTCATGAGAGAACTAACAATGTCCAATTTGGAAATGAATCACTCCTTTGAATCGTTAATATGGTCGACAGGAACAGTCCTGCCGAATCATTTACAAATCAGAAAAATCTGACTCAGTGATTCGGTTGCTGCTTTTAAAAGCTCTCTGAGGATGATGACTTTTAGTGAATAATTAATTTAATTTCAAACGCTGTTCCTCACATGAAAGATATTTTTGAGTCTTTTTTGAAGCGTGAAGTCTCTAGATGTAAATCTCTGTAACTGCGTCTTGTTTCGTGTTTGGCTTAAAAGTCAGAGTTAGGTTAGGAATGACACGAGGGTGTGTAAAAGTCATTTTGAGCTTCTTTAAATAACATATTTCAAATCAGGAATAAAATCTGATAATAATTCTATTGAATATTTCAAGGTCCAGCTAAAGAGCATGGATGCTCTAGAGTAAACAAACAGGCAGACTAGAATTTCCATATGCATATTCCATATAAAAATTCCATTTATCAGTCTGCATGACATTGACATATGTGACCCTGGACCACAAAACCAGTCTTAAGTAGCAGGGGTATATTTGTAGCAATAGCCAAAAATACTTTGTATGGGTTAAAATTATAGATTTGTCTTTTATGCCAAAAATCATTGGGATATTAAGTAAAGATCATGTTCCATAAAGACATTTTGTAAATTTCGTACCTTAAATATTTTAAAACTTAATTTCTGATTAGTAATACGCATTGCTAAGAACTTCATTTGGACAATTTTAAAGATGATTTTCTTGATTTCTTGTTTTAGACCTTCAGATTACAGAATTTCAAATATCTCGGCCAAATATTGTCATATCCTAACAAATACATCAATACATCAATGGAAAGCTTATTGATTCAGCTTTCAGACAATGTAGAAATTAAAAAAAAACTGACCCTTATGACTGGTTTTGTGATCCTGGGTCACATATTTTTAAAATATGTATGTTTAACAGTAAAATCTCTGATGAAAAACTACATTATCCATCATTTTTGGAAAGAAATCAAAGACACAAAACAAGCAAATAGAGTCAAAAGAGCTCTTTATCGCTTACCCACTTTCATGAAGCACTATAAAAACTTCTAAAATCAATAGTTTTATATTTATCCATTGGTGACTTCTGCGTTAGCAGCACTCTCGTGAACATGCATAAAAGCCTGACATGGAAGAGAAGAAATTGTTGAATAAAGTTGTTATTTTTGTTTTCTTTGCACACAAAAAGTATTCTTGTATCTTCATAATATTACAGTTGAACCAATCATGTCACATGGACTATTTTAACGATGCTCTTACTACCTTTCTGGGCCTTTAACGTGTTGCACTGCTGTCTATACAGGGTCAGAAAGCTCTCGGATTTCATCAAAAATATCTTCATTTGTGCTCCAAAATGAACGAAGGACTTAAATTTTGGAGTAACATGAGGGTGAGTAATTAATGACAGAATTTTCATTTTTGGGTGAACTATCTCTTTAAAGCTGTTAAATAAACAGTCTTTTACCGTTGTCTTCTTCGACCAATTTTCAAATACTGTTTTACTTCGAATGAAAGTTTGCACTGCTGTGATTCACCTCGTAAGTAGTTGGATTGGTTAATGGCTTTTAACTCTTTAACAAAGACTTTTTAAAAATCTCTACAGGAAAAAGTAAAAGGATAGAAACTTCTGGAAGCCAAAGCTGCTGAAACAGTGGCCAGACACTGTTGCATTTAATTGAGTGTTATATTTCTCCCATTTTTATACATTTATGAGTGGACCGTCTCTGTTACGCAGACTCTTACCAGAAGGTAACACTCTGGCAACCATTTACTACAACCTAGCAACACCGTAAAAATCATTCAGAATACCTTATCGATAGAAAAGGACAAATACTGGGCAGGTTTTCAGGCCAACACGTCGCCACACAGCAGTTTTTCCACAGGCAAGCACAACTCACTTCTTTATTGCTATGATAATTCAATTACCATTAAAATGATGATTTTTTTTTTTAGTCCTTTCTCTGCTCCCATCTGGGTAAGAAAGTCACCTCTGTGTTTACATCACAAAGATTAAACGACTGTTTTTTTTCTCCACACTATATAACACCAGAGAGCAAGGATAAGCTGTATGAGGCTGCTGCTGTAAAACAGAAGAAGGATAGTGTTATTTTAAGCTCTTCCAGCAATTGGGCTCAAGTGTACTGTCAAGTCTAGCAAATTCAGAGACATACTGGCATGGTCCACTGATGTAATGATACAATCTTGTTTTATCATTCCCTCTTTCATACCCTCAGCAATAAAAAAGCTAAATAAAATTCAGTAAATACACCACACACACACACACACACACACACACACACATTCTCTGGACTCTCTTCACCTAGTGTGGGCAGCCATTTCCCTTGGTATATATCTGAATGGGATGCCTAATTGACTCTGGATGTTTGCACGCCTGGCTAAAAGACTAGAAAAACGAACGCTTTCCACTGCAAAATAGTAGGTAGAGACTTGTCATGAACCGAAAGCCAGACATTTCTATATTTTTCAGAGTATAACTGGCATAGATGGGTGCAGGTGAAATGAACGTCCATGTTCCACTCCATTTATTTGGGTTTGTTGCCCCCCTATTCCTGCGCCAGCACAAAATATCAGGTTTCCAAGGCTACACAGCATGCCTGCTAATCATGGCTGTTCGGTCCCTTTATCCCAGCCAAAAAAACACTTCCCACCTTTGTTTAAATGTCCAGGTAGCCATGATTTCTCAAGCTGAGAAACATCACATGCCATGCCCATGAAAAAGCTGATCAAAAATCCTTAAAAGCACTAGTTTACCCAATAATGACCACACCTGTATGACTTTCTTTCTTTAAACAAAGAATGTACATAAAAATGAAAGTCAACAGAAGTCATACTGGTTCAGAAAGACATGAGGGTGAATAAATTTCTCTGTGAACTAACTCTTTCACACAAGCCTTTTTGTCCAGCGGATACTTTTTTTCAATTGGCATTCTATGAGAAAGGCACAAGGAAGCACATAACCCCATGAGAGACATGGAGGCAACATGTAATCTACAACAGCTGTGAAAGGGGTAACATCGAATACTCCTAAGGCTTCAAACACAAAACAAGAAGAGAGAAAAGGGACTGACTGCCACAGAACACACCCTCTAGAGTAAAGAGTTTTGGAGAACTCAATGAGTGTGTGAGCAGCTGTTCCTTTCGGGGCAGTATGGTGAGACTGTTGGTATTAAACTGTCAAACACAAGCCCGTCTGTGCGCAAGGTTTCCCTCTAACTTCCCCTCGGCTCGTCTCGACACCGGCTAACACTGATCAAAGCCCTGAGGAGGGGGAGGCGGGGGTTAGAAGGGGGTGGCGTAGCCTCCCGGGACCCCAAATAATAAGCCTGGCTGTTTACCTTACAAGCGCACCATAAATTCTAGGTCTAAGAAAGCAGGTTTCTGTATCCGTCCCCTCCACCGAGAGAGAGAGAGTCCTGTTGTGAATTATCTGCTGAGTATGCAGAAGAGCTGTTTACCAAAGTCTATTTTTCACGGTGTTGAAGAAAATGTAAATATCCAAAGTGTTTATGCATTACCGTTTGACTTATTCTGGGTCTAATTAGGGCTAAAATGGAAGAAAAGACATTTGAGGTCCAAATTTCAAAGGAAATCCTTTTCCAAGTGTCATTATCATAAAGTATGTACATCTATCTACATTAACTTAAGTGATTCAAATCTTCTTCCTTGAGTTCATCCTGAAGCAAAAACTTTGTCAGATCCATTATAAGCTGGAGACCTCAGGAAGTACTTAGACTACTAATTCATCACAGTGCAAAAACATTTTAGGGTATGCACTGTATACTTCCAAGGGGGTGTTTGGTAGATTCTCCTAAAAGCTGGTGTCATAAGGCAGGATTTATTAGAGGTTAAGTATCTACCCTGGTGCTTTTGCATTTTTTTTCAGCAGCCCCTGTAAGACATTTATCAAAGTAAAGGGGAGAGGGGCTAGAAGTTCAAGCAAACCCACATTTAGTGTACTTCTTGTCATCGAAGACCTTCAGGAGTAAGTTTCGAGTTTTATTTTCCATTGATTTATAGTCTGATTTAATGTTTTGAGAAAATAAATATAGTGGGGGAGACTTTCGACACACTGTCATCACACGCATACAGCCAGAGAGCCTGTTCGGATCTCCTTCAGATCTTACGTAAACACAACAACTCCGTGGCATAAATCAAACCTGCGGCGGTGCACAAAGTACGAGCGCTACTATAACGCAAAGGAATGGGGAAAATATTAGCATACGTTTGAAGCCATGCATCTTGAGCTGTCCACAGAAGCAAAACAAACTTAAGTCCTTCTGTGCAATTTTCCAATCTCTGCGGTTTGATTTCCCACCACAGTAATAAAACAGTCTCAGAAAGCGTCACATAAATAAAATGTTGGATCAAAACAATTTAGCTGCTGCTCTGTCATGCAGGAATGCTTGCAATTGTACTATTCTGTGACGTGCATGATAAAACAAGTGGTTATTGTTGTCGTGACATAAACATGTACCTAGCAAAATACTTAAGGAAAACAGCTGGCTGGAACAAAGACATTCTCAGATTAAGCAACTGTTCGCCTATGTATAATGACAATTGACTTTCTCCAGCATTTTTATTTCATGCACTTATCACGTCACAGCAAACTCAGCTTAAACACTTCAGGTTACGGGAGGAAACCAGCAAATATTTTAATTAATTCCTTCCAAGGCTTTCATCAACTGCTACTCCTACATTCCTGCTATCAGACCACCAGATGCTTTCATTCCCTCTCTCTCACTGTCCTGTTGTTGGCGTTGTCTAATAATAGTATATATGAACTATAATAACTAGGAGACGATTGTAACACCGGGGGAATTGTAACACAGTCAGAATGAGTTACAGGGGCTGAAATCACTATCATACACAATCACTTCCCTGCTGTGGTGAATGTGTAAAATGTAAAGGGAAATATAGGAAGGAAAACAATTTGGTAAAAATTAAATGGCAGAATCTTCTGAATCAGTAAGTTCTAATGTTTTGCATATAACACCCATAGATTTTATCTACATGTTTTATAATCTGGAAATATCATGTCTGACCAGATGGGGAGGGTTGTAACACTTTCCATGCACTACTGGACTCACAAAGAGAGCACAATATGGTACAGTGTATAAGGCTATGTTTGTTAACTAACATTAATATTTTTAACTAAAATGTTTAAAATTAAATGATTATGGGAGGCAACAGACTATGGCATAAACTTGAAATATTATGTCACAAATAATGCAATAAAAAAACGCATATGCAAATAATTACAAACGTTAAAACAAAATGTGTTATGCAGAATCTCCAGTCTTTTATTCACTTTCCTCTGATCAAAATGTACATGTACGAACTAAAGCTGAATTTATGCATGTTCTAACGTAATTCAAACACTTTTAATGATGTGAAGACCTTTCAATTTCCCTGAGAATACAAAACAAAAATTAACCAAAGGATTATTATTCTAGCGCATTATTCTTGAAACTTTTTAGTAGTCGCGCATTGATTAACGCGCGTTGTCAGTGGTCACAGATGAAGAAAAATCAATTACCCACACCACAAGGTAATAGGAAAAACATGCACTTATTGCTAAAAAAAAAGCACCTTTATATACATCACTGGTCTCTTTTAGAAATGACAACCACTTTTTTGTCCCTGCAGCGCTACAGTAGGCAAGAGCTGCATGCATCAAGTAGCCAAGGTGCATTGAGTCTGGATCACACATCATTCCGGGTTTGATATTCAAGAGAATTCACAATGATATATAATAGTAAATCGCTTCACATACCTCTTTTTGGTCTCGGGAAACTTTCGTGTAGATGAAATACGACTTTCTCCACAAAATGCTGAATGTTGCTGTGCTCCGGTCCGCGGACAAACACCATCCAGTCGTGCGTAAAACCTTCCACGGTGGGTTTCTTTCGGACCTGGGCACGATGACCGAGTTCCAGTTTCACCTGAACGGCACCCTAAAACAGCCAAATGTTCACTTTATAATCATGTCGCCAATTATTTAGTATAAAAAGAACAATTCGAGTGCGTAACGTTACGTGTTTAAACCACTCTACATCCGCACAATTGTAAAGCAAAAATAACTATCGGTGGTAAAAATCATAAGTTTCTGGTGTTATTTAGCATCGGCATACCAGAATAAATTATTTCAAAAGAGCATTCTGTCAATATTTGTTATTGGATGCCCTCCTTTTGTTTGAAATCTTTCAAGCGCATCACTTTTGCAGACATGCACTAATACACTGGAAACGCACGACTCCACTAGTTCTACTGTACTTGAGTATTCCGATGGAAATATGGCTGGAAAAGCCTCCTATGCGTCTAATCGCCTTTCCAAAGCAGACGAGAACGAACACAGGCGCCGGAGACCCAAAACACCGCACCGATATAGCAGGTAAAGCCCTACTCACCGAACTGGCCATTGTTGAGGCCACGGGATAATGCTATTTCATGGAGAATTTGGTTTAAATAAGGACACCGAGGACTGTAGACGCCCGATGGCGGACATGGTCTTTTAATTGAGCTCTCTGAGTTTTCAAAGGCTGAGGAGTAAAGTGAGACGCATGCGCGTGAGTGTCAGCGCGTGCACTCCAGTCGCAGTCTGTGCTATGCACGAGACGAGCCAATGGCGAGCGAGCGACTGAAGAGCCACTATTAACCCGTGTAAAACCACTTTTTCAGTGCCCAACAACACTGTAATTTATTACTTGCACTGTATTAAGCATGTTAGATTAGTCTCCTGTTGGTTTTTATCTTACATCGTAATGTATTTTTATGTTTTTCTACTGTTTATCAGTTTATGTTGCTGTAATACCAAGTTATTTTTTAAATGATTAATATATAAAAATATATGTGACCCTTGACCACGAAACCAGTCATAAGGGTTTAGGTTTAAGCTTTCCATTGATGTATGGTTTGTTAGGATAGGGCAATATTTGGCCGAGATACAACCAATCATTTTGATCCATACATTGTATTGTTGGCTATATCTACAAATACACCCGTATTACTTAAGACTGGTTTGTGGTCCAGGGTCACATATAGACTAATATAAATTCATGGCCTGTTGATTTACACTGGATTGTTTCACACTGTGTGTATGTATATTATTGTTTAAAAAAGGTAGTAAAGTAGTAATTTTAGTTAGTTAAAAAGTTAAAATGCTACAGTTGAAACCTGGTAATTGATTAACTGTTATTTTACAGTGTTCAGTAAAATTTTTTATATATATATAATATTATATAAATCTTTTCAAACAATGTAAGTCTTTGTTATCACTTTTTATCAAAGTATTAATAAAAGTATTAATTTCTTAAAAAAATATTAATGTTGTTGAATGGTAGTGTATATTGTTTGTATATTGATAGAAAAAAAATCTATTTTAAATAAGTGCTGTTCTTTTTAACTTCTTATTCTTCAAACAATCCTGGGGAAAGAATCACAGGTTCCAAAATAACTATAAAAAAACATATTAAACAAACAAACAAAAAATATTAAGTAGCACAACTTTTTACACTGATGATAAATCAGCATATATGATTTCTGAAGGAGCATGTGACTCTGAAGACTGGAATTATGATGCTGAAAATGCAGCTTTGATCACAGGAATAAATTAGATTTTAATGTATATTTGAATAGAAAAACGTTATTTTACATTGTAATAATATTTCACAATATTACATTTTTTGTATTTTTGATCAAATCCAGCCTTCATGAGCATAAGAAACTTCTTTAAAAACATTAAAAACATTTTTTCCAGCTTGTATAACATAAATATAGAGCAAAAGTATATATTTCAACACCTACCTGTAAGATATATGTACACAGGTAATGTATATGTTTAAAATAATTGTATATGTAAAATGTCATGACATTTGATAAATGTGCATTATGAAAGGAAGAAAGAAAGAAATACCTCAATCCATGTAAGAAAAGTGTTAAAAGGATACTCCTCGAATGTGAGAGTGCCGTAATGCACTTTAAAAACATAAATTACATGATATATGTACGCAGTTAAAATGTCAAGAAATAATTACGTTGACATTAGATTAACGTATCGCCTTTGCAGCATGTTTGGTCCTCCGTGCGCGCCGTAGAAGCATGTTGTCGGTTGGAGGGTTTTGCGAAAAAGTTAGCAAAGTGCATCTGAACGTCACTGGAATATAGGAATTCTCTGGGTAAGAATAGCATGTTTGTCACATCAACCTGGATGTTTATGAAATGCCAACATTGTGACTCAGAATGGTGAAACTGACAGCTGCTCGTTAGCAGGTTTTCTGTATGACAGCAGGCAGCATAAACAATGAACGTGTTGCTAAATACATATTTGGAAATGAACAACATCGATTCATCTCTCAAATCCGGAGCTAAATTAAGATTCGCAGCTAGCTATGCTAACAAACAATACTGAGGTGGTAACGTGGTATCGGATGGTGATACCATGGTAATAAGTGACTACATTATTCTTGTAAACTGGTGTTTACGTGGTAGGAAATACCTTAGTACGTGTCCAGCCTCCGTGTTATTACTGTGTCGCATGTCCATTGTGTTAGTACCATAAAACCGACATGTTATACCAGCTAACGTTAACTTAGTCTAGCCAGTCAAACTCAGCATCACTTAAACAATGATGCATTATTGTGGACACACAAGCAGTGCAGAGCAAGCAGTCCAGAGCCCAAACCTTTGTGCACGTGGACAAGTAGCCACAGGCTGGAAATCCCTGGAATAGTGTCAGTTCTCTGCTTTGCTGACAAAAGCGTGTGTAAAAATGATCTGATAAAACAAACAACTAGTGTGTCAACATGTTTACACAAACCTCTGCCTACATAAATGGCTTTAAAAGATGAAAATTGAAGTCAAACATGTCTAAATATCGTTTCATAACATTTTGTCATTTTCCTTATGCATTGTCCATCATCTGTCATTACTGAAAGCAAATAAATCTCAAGTTTAAACTAACAGTTCTTAGTTTTTTTTCAAAATATCAGCTTTTTGCAAAGTTACAATCTACAACTACATTAAAATACATTTTATAGTAGCACTTTAGCTACATGGCTTCTATAGTTTTGGCATAAACTCTCTTAAGTCTATGAATTTCAAATCTTACCTGATTTGCCCGAGCCACACTTTGCTGTCAGTAACGCTGTTGTAGCAAAACTGTCATGCTGTAAGGAAACACAGCAGGTATTTCATCACACACACACGCAGCGCTTGCCTGTCAGATATCAGTCCCAGGAGGGGTGGGGCAGCATTTTAGAGCTTGCATTGTCTGTCTTTCTCCCATGTGCCGTGGTATAAACCTGAATCTCCAGTGGCCATCAGCCAGTGTCAGTCAAAGCGACGGCTGGTAATCCCATTAGCCTACACTGGGAGACCATATGAGACAACATATGAGATGCCAGAGTCGGCGGTCCGCAACTGGACGGACATTGAAGCTTTGGCAAAAGTCACTTGTGAATAATGCATCCCATTGATGTGGTTGCCAGTGCCATCTGTCAGATGGTTGTGTCTTCTGAGTTTAGATGCGAGCAGACTATGTGTCTCGGGCCTTTATTTCATTTCACCTTAGATTAGATCAGTTTGAAGTGGTGTTGGGTTATTCTTATTTCGGTCTAATAGTATCGCCCTGAAGGTGGTTTTTGTCCCGTTGCACCTGTTTGGCATGTTTGATCCCTTGACACCTGTGAGCTGAGTGATAAGGCGTTAACACGAGGTGGACGCACAGCTGTTTTTGAACAGATGATGTCAGTTTGCGTGTCAGTTTCTTCATTTGAGGAAATGAAGGTTGCTTTTAAAAATGTGTAAAGTAAAGTTCCCATGACTTCATTCTTCATATGACTTAATTTGTGGTTACATGCAAAACATTTAAGAAATTCCATTCCTTCCAAATCATTTTAATCTTAATGTCAGTAAAAAGTCACAGTTTTAAAAAAACGTTTGGGGTCAGCAAGATGTTTGAAAGAAATGAATTCTTTTATTCAGTAAGAATACATTGAATTGGTCAGAAGTGGCAGTTAGGACATTTATAATGTTACAGCAAAAACATTTCTGTTTCAAATGCTGTTTTGAACTTTCTGCTCATCAAAGAAATAACTGTTTTTGACTTTTTTTAAGAAATAATATGATATTAATAAGAAATGTTTCTTAAGACGCAAATCAGCATATTAGAATGATTTCTGAAGGATCATGTGACACTGAAGACTGGAGTATTGAAGCTGAAAATTCAGCTTTATATCACAGGAATAAATTACATTTTCAAATATATTTATATAGAAAAGTGTTATTTAAAATTGTAATAATATGTCACACTATAACTGTTTTTTCTGTATTTTTGATTAAATAAATGCCTTTACAAACTTTTAAAAATGCTTACGGACCCCAAATTTCTGAATAGTACACTGAAAAAAAAATTGGTGTCAAAACAGTTTTCTCTCAGAAATTGTTAGTAAATTTCACAAATACCTAAAAAGAATGAAAGTAACACATTAAATTCTAAAAATCTAAAAAAAAAAAAAAAAAATACAGTATAATGTACCTTTTTACATTGCCAGTACATTCTTGGTTTTATTGTATGCCATTTATTATAATTAATTGGGTCATTCAACAGAAATGTCCACTTTTGGTGTGGCAAAATTTATTTCACATTATTAGTTTACCTTTTGGCTTTATAAATGACAACTTAATGATTGTTTTTAAATCTTTTTTGTGCAATTATTTAAAAACCACCTTTTTGTCACCTGTGTTATCTTATTGCAGTATTAAAGGTTTCATGAAATATTATTTCTCACTTTTTTCTAGCTCATGATGTCAGAGTTACAGAAAAATAATAATAATGCAACCAATAAGGAGATTGTGTTTTATTTATTTAATGTGACAGAAAAAAATGGCACATTAAAGGCTCAAGAAGGTGTAATTGTTCAAATAACATTGCTTCATTTTAAAATATAAAAAATTGTAACCCTAAAGTGTTTTTTAAGTATAATATTTCTGTAAAGGCTAGGGACAGAAAAATGGACATGTCCATGGAATGACCCAATTATTCATTATTCATTATTAAATAACCACCTTTTACTTTTTCAACAGCTACTCTCCTGTGACTTGTCATCTATAGAGACAATTGTTCCAAAATCCAGTCAAATCCTTTTGGTTAAGATTTGGTGTTTTTGGACATTGAATTTCCTGTTTTACTCACAAATATGCCTCATTTTGCAAGTAAAATGGGCTGAGAATGCCTTTTTAAGTTGACTAAATTATATATGATGTTTTTTTTTAGTATGGGGCATCATTTGTGATTTCTGGAGATGACTGAAACTTTGAAGACAAGGTTTGAGTTCCCCAACTCACTCATTCAAGCTCAGGTAAAGCAATCAAAAACAGACTGATGATACACATTTGTGACCCTGGACCACAAAACTAGTCATAAGGGTCAATTTTCCAAAATTGAGATGTATACATCTGAATAAAAAAAGCTTTCCATTGATGTATGGTCTGTTAGGATAGGACAATATTTGGCCGAGATACAACTATTTGAAAATCTGGAATCTGAGTGTGCAAAAAAATCAAAATATTGAGAAAATCATCTTTAAAGTAGTCCAAATTAAGTTCTTAGCAATGCATATTACTATACAAAAATTAGGTTTTGATATATTTATGGTAGGAAATTTTCAAAAACCTATGATCTTTACTTAATATGCTAATGATTTTTGGCATAAAAGAAAATCAGTGTATTTTTGGCTATTGCTACAAATATATCCGTGCTACTTAAGACTGGTTTTGTTGTCCAGGGTCACATTTAGAGGTAAAACAAGGTTCAAATTCCACAGCAATTCAATGAAATGCTTATCTGTCCTGCAAAACACGTCAGTCTTGAAGAAATCCATTCCTGTGAATGTGTAATTTTGATTAAATCTTTTGTTTAGTTTGCTCAAGGCATGTGAAGAACCAGATTTTCTGCTTGATCAGTAAGGAACAGCTTTTTTTTTTTTTGTCTTTTTAATTCTAGGCGGTGAAGACACTGGTCACTGCAGTGCTGAAAGAGAAAGGCCAAAATGAAAGGATTTGTCAGACCACCGCTAAAGTAAGTTCTTGTGATCTTGCATATCAAGGGTCATATCACATCACAATTAGGACACGTTGTTCAAATGAAATGGCCTTTTTTTGCTGCTGCACTTTTAGGACTTCTATATCAATGTCCCTTTGACGTGTGAAATGAGTGTTTTGTCCAGTCACTCAATGACTAAACAGGCAGTGGTTTGTGTATGAAGCTGCTTCTTAAGGAAAGTGCTTTCAGACAGGCTTCCAAAGCACAATAACATCATGTCTAATGATCTAAATCAATTTCAAGGGAACTTTAAATATAACCAAGCTAAATGCTTGCTTCTTGGTAGAAATGAAGTCATATGTTGATTAAAAAAAAAAAGAATACATTTATTCTAGTGATGCACCAAAATGATTTTTTTTTTAATACAACCAAATTAAAGTTTTCAGTTAGCTGAAAAACGAAACTGAACATAAAGTTTATTTATGTAAATAAACAATTAATTAATCATCTTTACT